>JANHGB010035905.1:0-32995 GCA_026283785.1 Coracopsis vasa | reverse complement strand
CATTCTCAAAAAAAAAAAAAATAAAAAAATTGTCCTTTGAAAAACTAAGGTACAAGAAGAAGCTAAAAAGTTGCAAATACATTATTTAATGACTTTAGATGATGACTGGAGATTCAGATGGACCAGAAGAAAACTCTTGTCTCCTGGTGGTCTGTAAGCCATTCTATGTGTAATAAACCAAAGTTGCATAATAAGGCAGACTTTACGTGTTGGACTGTTCTAATTTTGTCAACATGTGAAGTTCAATAGGATGGTGCCTCTCTAGTTTCCTTTTGGTACTCATTCATGGAAAGGCTGATGTGGCACAATACCAGTCTGACTGAAAAGCAGAGACATCTTCTAAGACTTATTGTTACAGTAAACTTAAGCAACCAAAGCAACCAGAGGAAGATGTCCTAACCTTTTCCATGGATTACTCCAACAACCTTATTAGTCAATCCCATAAATATACAACCATGTGCTCTGAATAAGACTGACAGATAAGAACAGCTCAATGACAGTTTGTTGATGATTTCCAGATTTTAGATTAAGAATCATAAAATACTAACTTCTTTTCTAGTATCCTTACAGACATCAGCAAAAATTATGAGATTATTTTGTCAGATGCTGTGCAAATAAACTGCATGAATACCCCAAAGAAGTTACACGCTGACTGCAAACACATTCTCAAGGCTGGAGTGACAATCCTTAACAAGTAATTCTAAATTCCTGCTGAGACATACATATAACACTTTAATCATAGAGACAGTTGAAGGATGCCCTTTTTTATGCCAGATCTTTTACAAGTTAAGAGATGTTGTTTAAGAAAAAAATTTTGCTGCATTTTTGTTTTACATCCTCGTGGAAGCCAGGGAGAAAGCACTTTAATATCATCATTAAAATAATTCCGACCTTAAACTAATATCACAAATTGGCTATTACTTGCAGTTAGAAACAAAATCTGTATTTGCATGCTGGTTAGAAAAATACTTCCATCTAATTGCTTGTGGAAGAAGCACTGTATTTATAGACATACTGTGCAGGAGGAAATTTGGCTCTCCTACCATATAATAAGATGCATGGATCTCTGCCAGAATGCTGGCTATCCCAAGACATTTGGTGTTCCATATACCAAGAATGTGGAACTGCACTGCCTATAAACAGAGAAGGCTTTTTTTCCAAGGATACTGTAAGACATGCTTTTTGTTGGATTCAGAAGTGAAAAATTAATGCCACAGTTGTGTAGTTGCAAGAAGAGGAAATTTCTCTAGTATTTTTATCACCAATTGCTTTAATTAGCTAATGAGTAGCTAAAACTTGTCACTCTTCCATTTGCCATTAAGGAAGATGCTGAAAAAAACCCCTCCTCTCTTTTTCCGGGTCTTGAATTTAATTCTTAAAAATCAGGGTGTTACTTACACAAATATTTCCACTCAGCAGGCTGACTAACGTAAATAAGGATTGCAAGACTGGGATTTACTAATCTGTAGGAGACAGTGTATCCAATTAATTCATCTGTTTATTTAGGTAGGATTTTTTTGCATTTTATTATCTTCAATTTCTTTGACCACAGGGGAGAGAAGGCCATTGGTGGGGGAGTGGAGATAGATTTTTGAAGGGGAGCCATAATTAGCTCAATTCTTGGATTGAACTCAGGAATGTTGTTACTGCTAAATAGCTCCTTAAATGGAGTATTTATAAACTAGAGTCAAAACTGTAATATTAGAAGAGAAGAAAACCCAAACCAAAATAAATTTAGATGCACAAGCCCTAGGTTAATGCCCTGGCATGATGACATAATCCAGCCCAAGGGACAGGGAATGGAGAAGCGTGTTACTGATAGTAAATCAGCGCATTGCACGCAGCCCTTCTGGAGTCCATGGAGGTGATCAGGACAACTTGGAGTTTGGATCCACACTGAAGGTCCCTTAAAAAGTGCCTGAATCTCACACAGGCGCCTCACAGGTCTCTCCCCACTCTCCATGTGCCCACCCAGCTGGAGTCTGCTCTGCTCTGCTGTCACAGCACAGGTTTTCCAGTTGGCATTCTGAATAGTTGCCCCCTCTCCTCTCTCCTGCCCTCCCCAGGAGCCACCCCCCACACAGCTCCCCCATGAGGGATTTCTACCCAAATGGGTGGAAATGAGAAGCATATGCCCAGGAGTGGCCAGGCTGCTTTCTGACTGGCCTTGCAGTTCTCTAGCAGCATGTGATGGGACTGAGGTCTACCTTAAGGCATCTTCCAGCTACCATATCTGTGAATAAAAACGTATTTCACATTGCGCTCATGTGCCCGTGTCCTACCGTGCCCCAGACCCAATATGGGTTATACAAAGTAGATTCAATTATTATATCTCACACAAATTGCAGAGCCCAAATCAGCTCCCATGGAAGTCATTTGGATTTAAACAGGGACAAATTCAGGACCACAGCTACTTTCCAAGCAAAATAAATCGTTAAGCAATGAGGCAAAGGATTTGTGCCAGGCCTCCACAAAAGAATGAGTTTTAATCATTGCAGATCAGGGTATTTGGGGACAACATCTATTTTGTAACTTCATAAAAAAAATCAAATAAGTGAGCCACAGTTAGTCCAAAATTTAAAATTATTTTCCACGTTTAAGAATTTTTCATAGACCAACTTTGCTTGCACTGTAATATCCCATGGAAGCTTGTTAAATGGCTTTCCAAGGCTATATGATCTTTATTAAAAAATTATAGCACTGTCTCCTGGACACAAGTAGAAAAGGAGTAATCTATTTTTCAGATCAAGTTCTTAAAGGCTTGCAGTAGTGGAAAATAAATCTGACCAATTCTCTCTAAATTTCCATTTAACATTTCCTTCTCCAACTCAGTTCCAACTCCAACTCAAAGTTGTCTTCTGAAGGTGCTGCAGTGCATTCATAAATTGCAGTAATACAGTTTCCTTGACAAATCCATTTCAAATCCAATAAAAAACTTAATGGGATTAACTGCTTGGAAATATAGTTGAGAAGTTTAATTTAATAGAACAAAACCCAGTATGTTAATATGTAAAGAGTGCAAAACCAGGTAAGGTGAAATTGAAAGCAGAGAAACAGAGAAGCAATAGACATAGAGATAGAAATAGCAGAGAAATAGAGAAGCAATTTTTGCACCTGGATGCAAGTGGCTGTTTAAGAATTTGACCCAGAGTGTTTAAGCCATGCTCCATGCAGAGCTTGCAGGTGGGACTTCAAAAGGGCCTTTTGGGTGCTGGAGCCCCCGAGCCTCTGTGAGGGAGTACCAGGATGATCCGAGGTTGAATCCCAGCATGAGAAAGAGCTTCCTCCTGGTCACACCTAATAGTTAATATTAAAAGGTTTTGTCTGATATCACTGCAGGAGCTGGTCTGATCAGCACAAACAGAACTGTGGTGACAGCCCAACACACAGAGCATCTCCTTTGGCACCAGCAGTCAGTGGTGCTGGTGTCCTTATCATATCGTTCAATGCCATTGTATATAAGAGAAGGTAGTGGATACAGAAATGCAATATAGCTTTTCTGAAGCTTATATATCATATAGATTATGATATATATCATATTCTATGATTTTATATATAAACAAAGGTTTTCTCCTACAGTTTTTCCTTTTATTATTTTACTTAAGATGCAAAACTCGTGGTGGGGAGAAGGTAGAGGGGTGGCAGGAAGCGGAAGCTTGCTTTCTAATTGATGATTTTGAAACTTAATGACCAGCACAACAAACACAGTATTTCTGACTCACCCTGAGGAACTACTGTAATAAATACAGTAGGTAGGCCTTTGTGTGGGCCAGAGAAAGTGATCAGAACCCTGAAGCCAGCTCTGTTTGGTTTGGCATTGACTACACTGCAACTCCAATTTTAAAAACAAGCTATAATTATATTGATAGAAAAATCCTAGTAGAAAAGAAGTACATTTTGTTTGGAGCCAATTCTATTCCAATATTTGAATTTCTTGTTTTCTAGTAAGAAATTGTTCTTAGACATTTTTTTTTCTTTATTTCAGTTCATCTGCCTCGTTTGCTTATTTCTTCAAGCAAATCACAAAAAAATCAGAACTGCATGACTGGAATTTACCACATAGTTGTAAAAACTTTATCTGATTCAGATACATAAGTATAAATAGAATGTGGTGGGATCATGAGCTGAGTTAAATATTGATTGGTAAAATATAAACATGTACAGATGAATAAATGTTGAAATAATAACACACTGTAGTAATTTATGAATTTTCCAATCAAAAGTTTTCCCAAACTATTTTTGTGTTTGAAGACAAGTACGTCCCTGAATGTTAATCACTTGCAGGCTGTGTGCTTTTCTGTGTTTCCTGTTGGTTGCCATTCCTGCCACATGACAAGCCACCTTGGGCACATGGTATTGGTTTCATTCATTCCATTGGAGAACAGAAAATGAATCCTGCAGGAACAGGGCTTTTTTTTCTTGTGTAAACCTTGTCATTAGCACAAATAATCCTAACCACTTTTCACAGAAAAGGAATGAAACCATTTCAAAATATCCTCCAAGTGAATCTATTATATCCATCCCCTCTGTCCACCCATGCCTTTGTCATTCCTACACAGCCCTGCACACACAGCCAAAATTAAAATATTTTCCTATTGTGATGTCTGACTTCAGAATTTTCCTATTTTAAAAATGTCCTGAAAACAGATTAGGTTCATATTATCAAAATAATCTTATGTGATATTCTGCTAATATTTTTGCATATTTTAGATACAGAAATACTCCAGGGCCTAAATTTATATTTACCATATGAGTATTCTGTTCCTGTAGCTCGCCTCTGGTTTTGTGGAGGCTTCCACCTTTGAAGTCAAAAGTGTAGGACTTAAATCTAGAGCTACAAGCATAAAGATCTAAAAATCTTAGTTTTGTAGTTACAGTTTTAATTAGACATAATTTTATATAAGTAAAATGTATTTAAATTATTATTATTTTTTTTTAATCTATGAACATTACAGGAGATCGACTGTCAGCTTGAAACACTCAGAAGTTCTGGGTCAGACCCAAAGACATTAAAGTTTAACTTAAAAACTGGAATTTAAAAAATATTTGGACTTTGTCTTTGCCTTCTTATTTTTACATCTTTAGGGCTTAGAATTGCATGTTTTTCTCTGCAACCACAAGAGCTAAAAGCATGGCTTTTCAGTGAAAGCTGAGAATCACAGGTAATGAGATGTCTCCAGAAGTTGGCGTTTTAAGGAAAAACACCAAACGTCATGAGACTTATAATAAAATCATGAGTGTTGGAAGCACTGTTGTAGCATTGCTTTCAGAATACAATGATTCTTGTAAAACACAAAATAGTGCATGCTAAGCCATGTTTTTTTTCCATATTAATACCTCTACACTTCATACTTACCCTGGTAGGCTGAGGGTTATATGGCTGTTTTATTCATACCACAGCAAGTTGCAGGGCCATGACAACAAACTTCAGTTGCTAAAAACTCAATATAAATCAAACATTGAAGAAGAAGGAAAGGAAACAGACTATTTTTTTTTAATATGATTCTCGTTTCTTTTTACTATGGATTCGATCTGACTTTTCATCTTGAAGCCTTACCTTACATGACCCTTTTATGGTAGGTACCACAGAAATTCTTCTAAAAGGAGTAAAGTGCTTTGCTTGTAGCAGTATTTTCCCAGGAAAGGAAAAAGTTGCAAGCGTTAAGTCAGGAAAGCGAAGGAAAAGATGTCACACATTTGGAGCTCTACAAGCAATACATTTGTTGTCAATGGCCAGGTTCTAATAGCATCATATGGGGAAAAATTCCCAACAGAACCACAGTGTGGATGAGAAAAAAATTTTGATCACTTGTGCTCTGACATTTTTATGAATTTAATTTAAGGTGGCAAGAAGAGACCTAGTAATAATGGCTGAATGCCTACCAAAGGGAAAAAAAAACAAATAACCTGAAAGAAAATGAAACACTTTTTTCAGAAGAAAGGCTTTCATGGCTGTTGGTGTGTTTTTAGGTTCCAAGCTGAAAGTATTTGTAGCAACATTTCAGGAGTGGGACAATAAGGAAAAACAGTCACAGAAACATTTCAAATAGTCTGACCTGAATTACTTTTAAATGAAGGGTGACTTTGTAGTCTAAACTGAGAGCTGAACAAGGTAACTGGGACTCTAAGTTTGATAAATTTCTTTTGTGACTCTGGGAAAGTCAAGTGATTTAGTATTTACCATTTTTTAAAGCCCACATTTGCAAACAGAGATAGCATGCTTCTGTGTAGAGATTATATCTGATGCTTTCTGAAGTGCTCCCAGCTTTCTTTTCCAGCACTGCCTTTGTGACATTAGAGGAAACCATACTTCCAAAAAAATCTTTTATTTCTCCATTTTTCCTTTTTCTCTCCCATTGATACTTATTTAATGGAATTCTGCAGGAAGGAAAAGATCCTAAGTGGCGTATTTGACATAAGGGGCACTGGGCAACAAATGATAACCACGTACTGCATTGTGTTAATGACTGCTGTGTGCAGTCAATGGGTGTGATTATTCCTATCCTTCTGGCACAAGTGTGATCGCACAAAGTGATGTGTCCAATTTGATGCTCCTCAGTAAGAGCAAGACATTAAAACTAGTACAACAGGGGGCCACCAGGATGGTTAGGGAACTGGAGCACATGATGCACAAGGAGAGGTTAAATAAAAGGAATTTTTTAACCTGGAGAGAAAAAGGCTGAGAGAAGATTTAATTGCTTACTGCAGCTTCACAGTGGGTGGTTATAAAGCGGATGGAGCCAGACTCTTCTCAGAGGTGCCAGAAAAGGCCAAAAGGGAGCAAACAGAAGTTGCAACAAGGGAAATTTCAGATAGAAGAAAAATTCCCTCACAAAACACTTAAACCTATTTCCCAGAGAGACTGTGGCATCTGCATACCTGGAGATCTTCAAAACCTGACAAACAACTGAGCAACAAAGTTGGCCCTACTTTGAGTAGGGAGTTAAATCAGATGTGTTTATGATTAATAGTCTCCTCTTCATCCTGAAGATAGAGGTTTGTGGGATTTGTGGTTTGTTGAGGTTTTTGTCTTTCAATTCCATGCCATTAGAGTAATTTGATTTCCACTTCTTTTGTCCTTTGGGTGCATCATGACAGTATTTATTGTAACTGCTACTACTGAATTTACTGTGCTGCCTTCATTGCAGTTCAGGGTGTGATAGTGTTTTCTACAGATACTCATAAGAAAGCTTTAATCTACTGTATGCAAGACCTGCTTGCAGATAAGTTGCAGCAGCACAGAATTATTGACCTTATTCCTCAAATATCTGGTGTCATTCTTTATGTTAGATTTTGTAAATGGATGACTATGTACAGTATCTAAGCTATCTGTTTTCCGTATGATTATATGAGCTGTAATCACATCTTTGACTGAAAGTTCTAACAAAATTGAGATGGCACTAACCTGAATAAAGATCCCCCATGTACAGTGCTCAGCAGATGGGGTCCCTGTATCTTTTCCAGAAGCAGGCTCACAGGCACCAGGACCAAATAAGTAAGTGCTACTGTTATAAAGGACTCCCAGTGCTTTCTGTGTAGTCTTCAGTTTTGCTTGCTAATCACAGTGCAAACACGTGTGGGTACTTATCCAACAGTTGCCGTCATGGCACTCTGCTGTCCCACCTTCTCTGAGGTATCAAAAGGTATTAGAGGCATCTTCTCAGGAGCCTTAGGAAGCCCAGGAGCTGTGGATGAAAACCCAATATCCACTAAGAAATAAAGTATGTGCCATTCCCCAGCTAAGTTCTTGATATGGCCATCAGGAAGAACGTCTAAGAAATCAAGAAAGGTAACAAAGAAAAATAAACAAAAGCACCTGAAGAACTTGAGATGCACTCACTAAGCAGTAGAGATTATTTCAGGAAGGCAGGAGGGTGGTGGGGATTTCTCTGGATTAGCCAGCCTAGCAAATTTCTATTTTTATTGCTCTAATAATCTACACCCTCTAGACACGTCAGTCCTTGGGTTTCCACTGGATGGAGCACTGGATTTGCATCTTGACAACTGCAGCAAGTGAGGTCTAAGCTGCTTCTGAGATCTCAGGTAAGCATCACTTTTGCACTAGGACATTGAATTTCCTGTGGCTTTCGTGTTGACCAATCTTATGTGAGGCACAACACCTTGTAAGGTGACAGCACTGCTCCCAGTGCAACACAATGATTATAAGATGCTGTGCAACTCCCCAGCTAGAAACAGAGGACCTTGTCATCCAGCTGAACAAGCCCCCTGGCATGGTGTTGGGTCAGTTACCTGTGTATCTAAATGCATTGCTCTATGCAATTGCAGACAGGATTCTTAGATACCAATTTTGTGCATGTAAGTAGCCATTATAAAGCTTGAGCTATTGCAGAGATGAATTAAAAAAATTGTCAGACAAACCAACTAAAATTGTCTGGAACTATTGGAACTATTGGCATCAAGAGGTGCTGTTAAAGCCCCATGTGATCTGATGGTGGATCAGGGAGGGAGGCTTGTCTCTATGGAAGACTACAGATCAGCTAGCATAATTTCACTCCAGTCTTATCAAAAGTGACTGTGAATTCTTGTTTCCAGTTGGGGTCCAATTCTGGGGCAAGGACTTGTAGGGCATTGCAAGTGTATGAGGTATACTGAGCTGTGGTTAGTGTACCAAGTTTCTCTAAGTTCTAGGCAAAACCTGAGTACTGTTGATCAGATTGGATTTTGTCTGTTTTTCTGACCAGCTGTCCAGAATTTCCTGAGTGAATGAATAGCCAGCCGTTTTCTCAAGTGAATAAGTCAAAGCAGATTCTAAGATGCTCCACTTTAGAAATTACTATGATCATTAGATATAAAAAAGCCTTTCCTTGGTAAATAGTGGTTTTTCTTAAAGGCATAATTCTGAGTATCATTTTACCCTTGGTGATGATTAAATTTTCAGATTTCGACACCTTAACAATTGACCTTGATCAAGGTTTTGAATTGCCTGTCATATGAAAAGAGCTTTAGACACCAAGCAATTATTTAGCAATAGCCATCAGGATAAATATTCACTGAAAAGAAAAATAGAATGACTGCACATCTCAAACAGCAAGAGTAAAAAATACAATCAAAGTCAAAACTTAATTTGCATGTGTCCGCAACTCTGCACTATAACTTTTCCCTCCTCAATTTCCATGTATTGAGACATACTGAAGATAAAATTTAAGACTTCAAAATAAAATTACATCTTTTCAATAGCTATCATGAAAGGATGAGGAGCTGAAATCTAATGTCAAATCAAATTAAAGCATATTATGGTGCAAATTCTACTTGCATTTTACACATTTTAATACCTTGGCTATTTATGACCTAAAGAGGCAAGATTTCAATGCAGCTACTTCTAAAAACAAAGAAAAACACAACAGACTTGCCTCTTTTCACAAGCAGCCACAGTGTATTCAGTTAGAACCAGGATACTTGCTAAATTTGATACATTAGAAGAGTCCTTATTACAAACAGATTCCTTGTCCCTTTCTTTATTAAATCTCAGACAGAGAGTTAATGTCTGTCTGATTTATTAGATCTCAGACATAAACTATGCAAGGTGAAATGAAAACTCTGAAATCACTTAGGAAGAATTCATGCACAGAAAAGTCCTATCTGTGTGTCAAATAGGGTTTTACATGTTCATCATTACAGCAGGAAAAGAAGCAAATATCCCCCGCTGGACGCTATAGATCAGCATTTGCAAAGTGAAAATCTCAGCAGTATTTAATAAAATGTTTTTAGTTCTTGTGGCTGTGAGGAAAAGCTCAAGTGCATGTCTTGAGTAGTTGATATAATGACACGAGCATAGAAACAGCTTAAAGAGGGATAAACTCCTTGGGTCGGTGAGTTGCTGCCTGTACCCACTGACCTAACAGGAGCAACTAACATGATTAAGTGAGGGACTGGGCCACAGACAGCATGGGTTTATGTGCACTGTGGTTAGAGAACACCAGGTTCCCTCAGTCCCACCCCATCTGCAAAAGACCACAGGGCAAAAAAGCACAGGTCCCACCCCTTCTGCACAAGAACAAGAGACCAATTGTATCATTTTATGCAATGGGGTTCTTTATATTGACATAAGAGAACATAGTTCCCCTTAAATTCTAGCCTCACAAGTCAGAAAAGTGAAGTGGAAAACATGTACGTCCATACCTATAAGCATATGCATATACACATATGTATATATATACATACAGCCCATCATTCTGGCATTCCTGTGTCTCAGAGGTGAGCTCTTTAGCAAATTTATTTTCTAGACATGCTATAGACTAATGCTTTGCTGAGTTATTCTTCCTCTTCACAGTGCAGAGACATCATTATTGTCTTTTTCTAATCCTGACAAATTCTCTCACAACTGCAGATTGATAAGAAACCCTTTCAAGCACTTCTACGGTAGTACCACCAATACCCAGTGGTCACCCTTCCTGCTTGTAACCCAAGTTACTTCTAACAGAGAAACTTCCCTTCAATTTCTCTGGCCAATGCAAAACAATTGTTTTGAGTTCTTGGTTTTGGCTGGGATTCAAACAGTAGAGAAAAGCACAACATTAAGTTGCCTCTCTTTAACAAGAGGAGTGAATAACTTCTCCAAGGCACAGAAGTGACTTACTTCTTCTGATGCTTTCTCTGAGACCAACCAAAACTGGATGCTGCAAAATAAGCATGTAAACTTTGTATTGATCTAATACTGTAGTCAGAGCAACTTGCTCCTCACTAAGTTTTCTGGTGACCTAAAAAATAAATAAAGCTATTTATTTTATTTTAAGCCTCAGTCAATGTAACTTGCAGGTATTCACCCTTCTTTAACAATTTTGACAACAGGTGGAAGTGAGACCTCTGTCACACACCAGTTCTGTCTACTCTCTGAAACACAGAGATTTGATTTCAGATACCTACAGATGGCCAGGCTCTGCTGTTGAAGGGTTATGCCATTGCAAAGCAGGCCCAAGATGCTGGGATAGCCAGCAGTAGGAGATGAAGGGGTGGACATACCCAGGGCTGGTGTGCTGGGAACAAGGAGGTGCACTGTAATGAGCTCCAGAGCATGGATGCTGGCTGGGTCCTGAAGTTCCTTCCTGGGCCTGTGCCAGATCTCTCCAAGAGACAGGATCCCACCAAGATGAGAAATTCACAAATATTTTTCCCTCTTTTCCCTTTAGGGTCCCAATGATCTGACCATGAACAGACTTATCTTAAAATGAAAGATGAGAAAACTTCACATTACTATATTTCTGTTTTTCCTAAAACCTTGCCATAATTTACCACAACTCATGTTTTTTAGGTCCCACCCAAGTTATCTCTAACAATGTTTTGCCTGCTGTCAACTGAACTATCCCCTGCAACAAGTCATTTCACTTATTGGTCCCAAGCAATGAATAAGATTTAGCGAAGGCTACCTGGAGTATACAGCCATACAACACACAAACTAATATTTCTGCTTTGTGTATGTTAAGACTTATCATCCATCTATCTTTATTCTCACTTTTCCCTATTGATTTGTTGGATTGGTAGGTTTAATCCACCTAAACTTTGTCTGTCTGTGTCTGTGACCATAAAGTGAGACAATGAGGAAAGGAGAACAACGTGACCTACTGCACTGTCTCTAAGGTTTATGGGCAATTCTTGATATCAGTGAGAATTTTGCTGCAGAAAAAATGGCAGGATCTGCTTATGATGCTTAGCTGGGTCCTCCACTATGCTCAGGTAAAACTCCATAAAGTTACACCATCACAGGAAACATTCTTTGAGTTCAAGATTTTTTCCTTCTAAACTGATTTGTTACAGGTTGATTTTGTTCATTTTCACCAGTCACAAGAATTGTGTCTAAACATTAAAACATATATAAACAAACTTTTAATTTAAAACACTCCTGCAGAAAATGTGCACCAGGAAAACAGCTGTTCCATGCACAATAGTGACACAGTGACTTACAATGACTAATTAATGAGAACACCTGGAGTATCTTTCAGAGCTAAACTAGAAACAAAATACTGGAGATTAGGTTTGCAAGCTACTGGTGGTCCCCACTAATCTCTTTCAGGTGTAAACCACAGTGTACGTGGAAAGCAAAATCTGACTCATTCCTGCGAGACAGGAGGTCTTCGGGCTAATAATTGCAGCATGTAGTTTCCATAAAATTTACGAGGTTGGCTTTAAATTTTAGTAGTGGCAGGCCTGCAATAAATGCCAATGAGGTCCATCAAAATGAGTATTTGTGTGTGTCCTCATAAAAATAGATCAACCTTTTTAACAGACTCCATGCAGAGGAATTTGTATAATTACAACACATATCTACAGCTTTAGAGTCCTTTCCACACCAAAACCAACATGCTAAGTCATAAATACAGAGGAAAAATAAACACAGGAACATAATAAAAGAGATTTGGTTGGGCTAAGTTGTTCTGTTTCAGCTGCCATGTTGTAGCTAACAAAATTTCCACTAGAGGTGGGCAAAAGGATTATTTTCTCTGTCAGCTTCCCCCTCACCTTAGCCTGTTGCACTCTTGGGGATGGCAAACAAGTCTGTTCACATAAAGGAAAGGAAAAGGAGAATCAGAAGGGAGGAAGGGTCCCACCATACGTACATATATTCATTTCCAGACCATGCATTAACTCTTATCATGCTGGTCTTGATGGAAACGATCAACAAGGAATGAAAGATGCAAGGCAATCCAAAAGAAAGGACAAATTATGTTCTCATCTTCTGAGTTGTGTCTATAAATTGCCAGTTCACAATCACAGATGAATTGTCAACTCCAAGTAATAAAATATGGTTTATGGATGAGGTTCTCCACCATGCCAAGTTTCCACACAGTTCAGCTGAAGTGGAGGGGAGGTTATGATTCATGGATTCTCCCCCTAGCCCAGCCACAGCTCTCATCTTGATGAATTATCCACCAGCAGGGAAGAGCTGGAGCTTTATGTGTCACGTACACTCCTCATCCAAGCATACCTCTGCTGCCAGGGGCAAGAGCCATGGAGCATGGAAGCAGAGGTCATGGAGGGGGAGGAAGCAGAAGCCAGGAAATATGCAACTTGGAGACCTGGATGCATTTTAGTATAGTGGTCTCCCTAATAAGACTCAAGACAGAGTTGTACAGATGTTTATACACCTCAAAACACAGATGGGCATTTGGTGAGATTTTCAAGAACTCCTATGACTTTCATCAGAGTTAAGAGATATTAAAAGTTCACCTCTTCACACCTTTAGATTCCTAAGTATTTTTAACTGGTCTGCTCTGAAAATCAACCAGTGCTTACCAAATTTGCCTTGCTTTTGAGTAATTTGAATAGCTAAAGCAATGAATTGTTTTTAATGGATTTAATGGGTTCCATTTTTGTCTAACAGCCAGAAAGTGAAGACTAAGCATGGACCAGTTTGACTTATTTTAGGCATCTGAAAATACAGTGTGTGAATCTCAACTAGTTGCTGATCTACCTATAGTCACTGGAGAGAGCAGATACCTCAGAAAGGGATGACTGAAGCCCTGGAAGTGCCTATCTCTCTCCCATGACCACAGAGGGAGCATAAGCAACAAGCTCAGATTAGATGCCTAATTCATAACAGCTGAAGCCAGATGAGATGAATTCCTCCTCCTTCAGTCACCTAGCCAAAGGCATATAGAAAACAACGGGAGAGCAAAACACTGAATTCAGCCTCTCAAACCTCTAGCCAGTGTTTAATCACTGAACTGAACTTCCCATTTGAGAGGAGGTGTCAAAAACTGTTGCTAAAACAATTCCAATTGGTATAGAACAGAAAACATGAAAGTTGTGCTGACTAATAAATACAGAGTTGGGAGCTGGAGGGAGCAATTGGGAGAAACTCAAGCTCAAAGCCTTTTCCCACAAACCAACTAGTTCATTACAGGAGTGGCACCACAGACACGCACAGGCTGCAGCCACTCAAGGGAAGAGCATTGCTAATGTAGGAGCAGGACTGCCCAGACATGGATCCTAACAGCCAGAATCCAAAAGCAAAACCAGTTCCAGCTAACCAGCCATGCTATCTTTTCTCATCACGTACTTATCTCATTATCCTGATAAAGGTCAAAAGCACACATTTTTCCCTTAAAAATATAACTTAATAATGAAGAAGAATAACCCATAATTGTTTTCAACTACTTCAAAATCCTGGTGAAAGCTAATGATAGTCTGAAATTCTGCAACACAGTGCAATGCTAACTCACAGTGAGGCACATAAAGGAATAGCTCTCCTAAACCGGAGTAGACAAGTATTATTTGTGTTAAAAAAATACTTCTGTTTCATTTTGAGTTTTCACTCTTTTTTCATTTGTCATTACGTCTTATATTTGTTTCTCATTCTGATCAGGAAACTCTTCTCCCACTAATGAACTCTGAATCTTATGAGGAAAAGGGTTTTAACCAAACTTAAGTGGAGATGTTATTTTCTTGAAAGATTTCTTACACTGCCTTTCAGCTTTTAAATAATAAAAAGTACCTAAAACATGACTTCTCATTATAAAACCAGCTGATTCCAAAAGCAATTGCTTCAAAAGCAATTTATGGTAGAAAGATGTCAACTACTTTTAGTGGCTATTAAAGGCAAATGAAGTCTTTCAAAGAAAGTGAAGGGGAGAAGAAAGTCTCCTAAGTACACACTGCCTCCTCTTTTCAGTGTTCTGTATAGCTTCTTTCCATAATACTCCTCATGGCCCCTCTTCTCCTCCCTCATACCTTTTAGGTGACCTTCGAGAATACAAACTTTGGCCCCAGTGGTAAAGTCACCAGCAAGTCCCTAGATGCTGTCAGTCAGGCCAGGCCTTTGCTCCAACCATGGCTCATGAGACCTTGGGCAGAGCACAGACACGGATTACGGACATGTCCTTCAAGACTGGGGTCTGGCAGTATCTAGATGACTTAGCCAATAAACTTATTATGATCTTCTGAACACTTACTATGGTCACGTTGTAATCTCAGAGGTTCATTGTGACATGCAATTACTCTTATTCCAATCAGAAAACCAGCAACCAGCAATTTCATGTTATTTGTGTTTCAGTTGTACTTTTGCCTCTATACGGCTTTGATTTTTTTAGCACCATTGGTCACTGCAGTACCCAAACAACGCCCATGCAAGGTGCAATTACACCCCCTGTTCCCAGTCCATCCGTGCAAAAGCTGGAAGATTTACTCATTTTTTACTTTCCACTGGGCAGTTTGCTACACAAAAGCTTCAGTGGAGGTTGTGCTAGCTACGTAGCATATGAACACATGCATAGAGACAGGCAGCACCCCGGACAGCTTATGAAAAAATTAGACAAAAAGTTGCCAAGGAGACAAAATAGTATTTTGCTTTCTTACCCAAATGAATAAACAGAAATTTATGGCCTTGTGGATTTTCCCATAAGAAGAAATTTTCAGTCATCAGGTGTTTCCCTGACCAACCTGAGAAATCTATAAAGCAGCCATGCTTTGGGAGGCCAGCAGTGCAGGAGCCAGCAACTTTCAAGACCTTTGTCCAGTTAGCGCTTAGCTGAAAACTGCGTCTATCTTCTAAGCTTCTTGCAGTCCTGCCCCTGATACTTGTTTTGGCTGACAAAACCCTGGGAATTTATGCCTCTTCTTTTAGACTATTTTTCCTGCTTCTTCTCCCCAGACACACAACCAACTGTCAGCACCCTGGGTTGTCCCCCCTCCTTGCCCAAGTGCTGTTTCAGTAACCTTTGTCCACATTCATTTCTAAGGAGACCTTGATTTATGCTGCTGTGGCAGTAGCATATGAAGAAGAGTTCATCACAGAGCAGAATTTTAACCCTAGTGTCCATTACCTGCAAAGCAACACTCTGGTGCTTTCCTTTAGTCTGAGCATCCTGGTTGCTTGGTGTGGGAGGGGAACTTCTTGCTGATTTTTATCCTTTTTTATCCTATCTCTTCTTAATTAATAACAGAAGTAACACTGGGGCAATGGGGAATGTCCTAAGTGTGCATGAAGAATGGTATCCATTTTAATAGCTTTATATCTGGAACAGATCTGGCTCAATTAAATGATTGCATTATAACTTTCACATCTCTGCACCAGTCTAGCTACTTGCAAGCTGCGGTGACTGTTGTACATGCAAAATCATCACACTTCAGTACAGCTGCTTCTTTGAGGCAAATGAGATTTGCTTTCTAACATATTTTGAAGCTTACTGATAGCTTAATAAAACTGCTTGCTGTCTCTCCAGATCTTAAATTTCTTTTTATTTGAAATATTTCTACAAGTAACTAAATATTTGTCTGAATTTTTTATTTAAATGCTTGATGTTTTTCAGGAGATTTGAAAGCTTTTGAAAAGTGCCAGATGATAAGCCTGAAAAAGCAAGTGTATTGCATCTGTAAATCAATACAGTGAAGGCCAACGGCTTCCATGACCAGGACCATGGGACAAAAAATGGTAAGAACCAGCTAGATGCCTGCAACCCAGCAGCGGATTTCTCCTACAGCCACCAATGCAGTGCCAAACTGTATGGTCGATTTTAGTCACACAGACTTTGGACATGAAACAGTGTAATGGGGGAAGGAGGAGGAGAGGAGACCTGGTGTCATGTCAAACAACTTGTACACGCAAAGCCATCAGCATTGATCGCTCACAGCCTGGGCTGCATTTTAGCAAGTGAGCTAAAGATAAAAGGTTTTCTGTTGCCCTTGGAAATCCTCAGAGCCATCCAATCACCCTATCATATGTTCACTATCAGAAACTGCTCTTCAAAGCTGAACAAAAACTACTGTGCTGCATAAAATTGACAAAGTTAATTGTATGCAGCATGTTTCCTCTACCATAAATATTCCCAAACACCATTTGTTTCTGGATTTCACTGTTCTCTTAACTAAAGAACAGCTACATTATTGTTTCATCTGTAGCCCAACTGTTTTCTTTACTTTTTTACCACTAAATTGAATCTGCTGCCAGTAATCTAATTTACATTTAAAATGCACAATATGCCAACATGACCAGACTTCAATAAAATTTTTACTAAAACTCATAAATGCCTTGATTCTGGTGTTTATAGAAATTTTAGACTGTTCATTCCCTGAATGTTATGTCGCTAGCATCCAGAAATCATTCCCATATGAAATAAGAAACATTCTTAGATTCATGCTGTGTCAGGAAATACAAAATACATTGTCACTAGCCATTGCTCTCAAAATCAAAGATTTGTCAGCTCTCCATAAAATTCTTTGGATGGCGTGTCCAGCCTGCAGTAGCATGGGATGTTAGTTCTACTCACCTGCTATTACTATTGATACAGCACATCTCATTTCCTGCATGTCAGATTACAGATGTTTCTTACCACCTTTGCTTCATTTATTTTTTCTTCCAAAACACTCTCAGTCATCACTGAATCTACCTGGAGACATCTTTCCTGAGTAGCCACTTGATAGTGCCAGGAAGACCATTCGCTGGAGTTTTGAATTACATTTCTTAGTTGGACACTGATTGCCAAATATGTAATTTTAGCAAAATGAAAAATTAACAGTAATTACAGTAAAACTGGAACAAGATTTCAGCTTGGTCTTTTTCCTTTTTTGTTCTTTTTTTTTTTTTTCCTATGAAAATAGATTATGTAGCAGACAGCTCATTTTTGTACTTTCTAAACATTTTTACTTCTTTTTTGAAAACAATATTTTCAGGGCCTATTAGCTAAACAGAGTCTTTGAAAGAAAAAAATGATAACAAAAAATATATTTTCTTCCTATTAAATGACCTTTTATTCTTACTTTGAAACAAAAGTGGTGGGATGTGTGCAGGCATGCATGTGTTCATATCAGGGAGTTAGGAAGTTTTTTGAGTCAAACCCTCAATTTCTTCTTTTCTTTTTCCTTTTTTTTTTTTTTTACCTTCAGCAATTAAACCTAACATCAATTACTTCCAAAGTTCTACACATAGGGCTTATTTTTATCCTTCAGCTAATCTTTGATTGTGCAAAATCATATTTGTTTTATTGCCTGCTCATACTAGAAATGTGCACAGGCTACAGCAGTGGCAGGATCAATGGCCATCTCCTCAGTACAGCTATAGTTCCAGTTGGTGTACACATGCTGTTTGATGGTGTGGATACTGTGAGTCAATAAAGAGCTGCTAAGTCAAAAATATCTGCTTATTTGGAACTAAATATATGAGGTTTTGTTTTGCAGTTAGGGTCAAACATCGATTCCTGCCTCCCTACTGAAGTGGCTGAGAGAGCACATTGGGCCGTATTTTACTTTGCATCTTATTTTGAACACTCAGGCTTTATATGCTGTCATTACCCTGTGGAGGGGGAAAATATCCATCTAGAGTCTGCTGAATTTAGAGTAACAAAAAGCTGAAGACAGACGAACTAAGACACAGGCTCCTTCATGCTTAGATAGTTGGATTATAGTTGCTTTAGGTAGAAAGCAAAGTTGCTGCTGTTTATTTCAAGGATGAATCACACACCTCTGGGTATGTCTTGCTATTTCACCTTTAAATGCACATAATCTACTTGCAGAAAACCTATCAGTACATTATATTGCTGTGAAATACCAGTTCAATTAAGAATGAGCATTGCTGTATTGGAGCCTAGGATAGAATTCAAAGGGATCAATTCTCCATTTGGTTGCAGGCATCTAAAAGGCATGGTTTGGCTTTGAATAAAGAAAAAAGTAAGGAGGTCTGGTTTTATGCACAACAGACCATTGCTCAAGCTGTGTTCTTCTCTCAGGAAATTTTAATAGGATTTTTGTGTACAATAGGATTGTTGTACTCCAGGGTGCAACTATTTATGTAAATATAATCATGCTATTTATGTAAGAAATTGAAAGGTTTACAATGAGAATCAAGAACAATTTCATCCTGAAGGAGTAATCATTTAATTGAGAATTCGGAGTTAAGGTTTAATGTTTCCTTTTTTCCTTTTCCAAGTGGTTTTGCTGGCATTCTTACTACATTAAGTTACATAAAGTAAATATACATTTTAGCCAAGCCAAAAGTGCTGCGCCAACAGAAAGCAATACCCCGCACCTGCTCAGAAAACCTTCCTTCTCAGTTCCTAATTTTTGCAAAAGCCCTTGCTGGGACACGGAAGCTCTTGGCTGTGCTGCCTCATCAGCAAGTAATGCGGTCCTTCTGGAAACTGAAGCACTCTGCACACTGCTGATAGAGCAACACCTGATACTTAAAATTGTGTATAGAGCTACCCAGGAGACAACAGGCTGGGGTTTTCTGACTAGAGTTTTACATTTCAACTGTATGTTCTTATTCATCTACTCTATGCAACAACATAGTAAACCTGGTCCATGTGGACCCTGAATGACTGTGTGAACATGACAAAAAGTGTGTGGTCTGTTGCTTAAAACTCTTCACTTGCACCATTCACTTGCTAAGGCCTAAGCTGTTTTGGTGTGGTCTTTGTCCTCCCTGCGGGGGATTTCAACAATGATGTCCTAGTATCTCAAAATGGTACCCTGAAAGGCAATGTGACACACCTGGCTATGAGACCGGAGACTCTCTTATGCCTGGGGAGAACAGTCAGGCAAAAAAAAAATCCTAAAAAGAAGTTCCTTTCTAACCATCTGCACACTTGTCTTGGTATAGGTTTTCCAAAGTATTGAAGAAAAGTCACATTAAAAGTTTTGAGAAGAAATGTGAAAACTCCACCAAGAAACAGAACCAGACAGTTCCTGGAAATAAAGAATAAAACTTACAGCAGGACTGTCTCAATGTCCAATTACTAAGGGGTTATTGAGAGGAAATTGAGTGAGTGGTAGTAAGTACTAAATGCATTTATACATTTATACAGTGTTGAACCAACATTTGAGGACTTACACTGGTTACTTGGGAGACCAGGAAATATTTTTTCCCACTCTTGTGTTTGGATAAGTTTCTGGATTGTTGTATATCTCCCTGCCTTTGAAGCACTGAATATAATGATAGCTAAGGACAACATGTAGGCAAAAAGCAATAGCATTCATATGAGCATTATATCAAAAGGCCATTTCTTCCAGGGACCAATACTGTGGAATTAATAGAAAGTGTATTTTGCACAGTGTTCCTCTGAATCATGGTCCACTTCCCAGAAGCATCCAGATGCTTCAGTTCTCTTGTAAGCACAGAGACTAAAGCTACTGGTGGTGGTCTTTTCTCTAGCTGTGATTTTCATTCCTTCTGTACAATAGGTTTCAAATTTATTACACGGTATAGAGGCTTGTTGCTTTGCAGCTCACATTGAGTAGAAGCTCTGAAGATCAGAAAGCTGGCTGTAGTTAGGGGCCTTGACACAGTGATCCAAAAGGTGCTCTGCACATCTCTAGACTAATGAGACTGGATTAAAGTGCTTAATAGAAAAAATCCTCTCTTTTTCAGAAGATCTAGACTCCCACTTGGGCATGAGCACTAGTAGCAGAAGCAACTGTTGAAGATGTCTCCAGCCATAATAAACTGCTAGTTGAAAGAAAGTGTGTGACAAAAATGTACAAAAAGATTGTTTGGGAATTTTTTGCTCAGGCTGGTAACTCAACAAAAACATTTCTTAAAAGAGCATATATAAAGCAAAAGTTAAAACCTCTTGGTAAATTTAGCTTAAATGACACGTTTCAGTACAGTCAGCTTGAAAATCAGACATCCAAGCACAAAGCACGTGGGTCTCATTTATAAGCCTGAGAAATGGTGTCTCTGAAGTGACTTTGGGACCTTTGTGGATATTCAGACGAACATCATCTCGACCACTGACCCTTAAGGGCTAGTTCCTCTCTGGAATGGGCACTGATGTGACAACTGAATGAGAGGTTGTAAAATCCTACTCCTGGGCACTCAGACAGCTACAAAGCCATCCAAGCTACTTCTTGTCAAGTACCAGTACAGGCCACACACATATGATGACCGGCTTTGTCAGTTTTGGAGAGCAAAAAATGCACAAGATCCAGCAGATGAAAGATGAATCCTGACATTTAAATCTTCAAATGAAACCCATTCGCCTTGTGAGGGGATGTAAGATGTGCAAGGGGACTCAGCCACGGGAATCCCACCATGCTGTGGGAAGCCCTTTGACATTGGAAACTGAAAACCAAGATTAGAAGGCTAGGTTTGGGTTTTTTTTCCTAAAATATATGCTCTAGCTCAACTATCGTTGTTTCTGGTCTTGGAATGGCAATCAGGCAGTCACAGCTGTTTCTTTTGGCTATGGCAATCTTTGAAAACAAGCAAACACAAACAACACTTCAGAGGCTTATTTTGTTAAAACCCAACAATTTCAATATATACATCCTATAATTAATTTGACTTCTTGGTTAGCACACCTCCTTGCCCTGCTGTCAGTCTACCCCAGGGCCAGAGGCAGACAGGCTGCCCAACATCCTGCTCCAGCCCAGCACACGTTCCTACCTCTTCAGAAGAGCTTCTAGCATAGAAATCTCAGACTGAAGCCATTTACTTGAGCCAAGGATTTTATATTGTAAATTCTGTGACTGCTGGTTGACCTGAAGACTGAAAAATTTACCATGAGGGTCAGAACAAGATTCAGATTTATTCTCTATGACCTGAAAGCCCAGATCCTAAGGTGGTAGAAGAGTCCTTTGTGGTTGTTGGTGTTAATGACGCTGACACCTAACTAAGCACTACTGGCTGTATCCAGCAGAGGGAAGCAGCAAAAAGAGAGCTGTATTTGTTGGTTTATCATTTTAACAATCACATAATAGAATAACTAGTTACTGCCTAAAGAAATATATTCATAAAAGCAACTACAGCCAAACACTTGACAGACAGATTTGTTCGTTTCTACGCAGTGACTAAGACCATGTAAGAGTGGGACATTTTATTACACAGAGATGTTTCCTCTGAACCTGTCGAACACTTTAATATAACCTCAAATCCCTACAAGCAACAAATAATCACTGCAGATAATACTAAACCTAAAATTTACCTGCCCCTGTAAAACTGAATGAAAAAGTAACAGTAACACTATTGTGATTCACATATAACTGACTGTGCCAACTAATAATCTTTAATATCCACTGCTGACAGGATGGAATTAGCTGCATTTTTCCCTGTCCAACTTTCGTTTTTTTCCCTGTGGTGTAAGCCAGTATCTAATCCCATCCTTCTATCATTTTGGTCATATTAACTCAATTGAGGAGAAAGTACTTAGCCTAAAGCAGGTTAGGGTGAGATCTTGAAATAACAATGTTTACACAAGCTAAGGATGTCACGTCTTTTGTCGAAGTTCTTCACTGATGCTTGCCAACAAAAGCTTTTCATGCGCGAAAGAGTCAATGCTGAATTATAGTTAAGCCGTGTAATAATTATCCTCATTAGACATCAGCAGAGCAGGGATAGGATGAATTCAGTTATAAACTCTGCTAAGACTCAGGAAGCATAATCTATATGTAATTTAATAATCTTGGAAATAAATACACAATTCTTTCTGTCTTTTCGCACGAAGTCTATTTAAGCAGAAGCAATTCATCCCACAGTGAGAAGACTGGTTTATTCATTATTAGTTTTTAACTTAATCTGGTGGAAGCTTTTGAATACAGCATGTAGGTGAATCTAGCAGGGTTTCCCGAGAGCAAGAGACCTGAGACGTGCTGACCACTCTGCCTTGTGTGTATCATCCTGGTGGGTAGACGGGCATGGCTGGGAACTTGTCTCCTGAGCAGGAAGTTCAGATCCGAGTGTGTATTGTTGTCCCTGTCTTCTCCTGAAGCTGGTGAGAGGGGAGATGACTCTCTGTGGAAAGGTGCCATGGGTGCGCTGAACTTTCAAACCTCTCTGCTCCTGTCTCATGATTCCCTGTGCTCCCTGACCCAGTCCTCTTGATTTTTGGAGATCATTTGGCTGTTTTTAGCAGCTAAAGTGGTTTTAACACAAGGAGCTAACATTCAGGTCCTGGCTAGAGGCTGCCAAACTGCTCCTCAGACAATTTCTGCCCATGCTGTTGGCAACACTGAAATAAGGAACTCCTCCAGATCAGTCTCTCTCCATTGCTTTCCCCCGTTCTACCACTGACTGCATGTTTGTCAGGTAGTATTGTAGCCAAGACACCTTAAAAATACTGTCTCAAAACAAATATTGAAGGAAGGGGATTGTGGAGGAGCAGGTTAAAGGGAAAAAAGAAAAAGAGCCTTTCCTTTATCTGGTTTACAACATCTCACAACGAGGTGAGCAGAAAGGGACAGGTAAGAGGGATGATTCTCTGGGCTGGTACTGCTTTCAGCATATTAGCAAGCAATGGTAACCATGGACCTCTCACTGCACTACATACCCTATGAGAAACTCCTGATCCTGCAGTGGGAAACACAGATGCTCTTTTCCCTGGGCTTTTTTTCCACCAGGAGAGCAAGCCTGGCACTGCTGCCTTGAACATGGCATCAAACCCAAGGGCAGGTTGGAGCCCCAGCGTCAATGGGGGTTCAGTTTCTTTCCAAACAGTTCACTTGCAACATCTCTGACTTTCCAGCTTCTTCTGTAACAGGGGATAACGTTACTTTCCTATCACAGAATTAACCAGCTGTGCCTGAAAGCATGAAAACATCACGTTTTCCTCTTCAACATTTAAACCTGATGCCACTCGGTGAACAAAACTTTCCAGAAAATTAGCTTTTGGAGGTTGAGAAACTATGAGAGGCAGGAGGACATTTCAGTGCTGCTCTGATCAGCCCTCAAGACACTCTAGCAGAACAAGAGGAAAGCACAGCAAATTAAGGCATCTCCCATCCATATCTTGCCTTGCCTGTTCCAGCCTTGCAAGTGCTGCACACATGGCATGTCAGTGAGATGTCCATAGCAAAGGATGCTGGGTTGTGAGTATATATGTGCATAAATATTTTTAAATAAGGGGCCAGACAAAACCAGCCCCCATGCACCATGTCGCAAACAGCTACAGCATTCGTCTCACTGATGGCACCATGGTGAAACCCTGCAGTTTTCTATAAGCCAATCTACTCCACTTGAGGCAGTGGCAAAAATCCCATAATTTCAATGAGAATACAATCTGCTTCTTTCTAGGGGTGTAACTCTGATGAAACTATCAAAGCTGGTGGTAGTAAACTGATGTGGCAATAATGCAACTTTAAGTCTACCAAGGTAAGGAAAGCAGAGAAGATGTGGAAAAAAAAAATTGGTTAATGGATTTATTTTTCCAGTGATTATTTATTTGCTTTAGGCAAACTGCAGTTATTTGAAGAAGACTGATCTTTTAAGTATCAGCATGCCTTACGGTGATAAAATGATCAGCATTTCTCAGAATATCATGAAAAAGGACTGTATTCCATGGAAAAGTAATATTCAAAACAACCAGTGTAAGAGTGTGTTTGTGTAGTCTGAACATTTTTAAGCAGTGAGGCCAGGGCACTAAATTAAATATCCCATATTTTAAGTTTTCATTGCAAAAATATTTTGTAGTTACATTCAGAGTCATCAACATTTGAGGAATGATATAAATAAGATCTAACCTCCATGTTGTTAAATTAAGCTGCTGCCAGCATTATTATTGGCAGTGAAATTACTTTGATAGCTATCAGCAGTAATGAAATATAGGAAAAGCCTGGACTGCTGATATCTTCCACAGTAGTATGTTCTTAAACAGTCATTAAAAAACTAAGGTCTGACATGACATATCCATTTAAAATTCTGCTCCACAGTAGCATAATGAATTCTCAAATTGCTGTAGCCTATATATCTAAGCTCAAGTTATTGTTTTATTTCCATTTGTCTGTTTCAACAGTTTAATGTTGTAAGAAAGTCATGGCCCAGTGTACGGGATTATTCACAAGCCTGTGGAGTGCAAAGGGCTAACACAGCAGTTCTGGAGAAATTCTCCTGGTGTTAGCCAGGACAAGCATGCCAAAATGGAAAGGGCAGTTCTCAACTGCATAGATCACAACCGTCCATCCAAGTCCTGCCCAGGGACAGGGTGAATCTCTGCTCACAGCCCACAGGTGGATTAATTCTGTCAATTAGGAGCCACTCAAATTCACAGGCTAGGAAAGGCAAGAGCAGTTCAAAGCAGAGCAAAATGCTGTGTAGCCTGAAGGGGATGAATGGTGTTTGAACAGATGTCTGGGGTGTCTTCTCAGTCAGTCCGCAGTCAGACTTCATGCAGAGACTGCACACAGATCTTGGGCTGAACCTGAGGTTTGCTCCACTGTGGCTTTCATGGAAACCAAGAACTTTGTCTGAGGCTTTAAACACAGCTGGAAACCAGGGTTTTTTTCTTCTCTGGCAGCAGCACCATAGAGCTAGTCTTACCCTAGCTCCAGGACACCTGCCTCCCCTACTCACGAGGACATCTTCCCCTAGGACCTCTAAAGGAAGAGGGCAAGGGCCAGGGCATGTTAGGTGAGTGCAGCAGCTGCCGGGGATGTTCAGTTCATCCCACCCTCATCCCACAGAGGAAATCACAGGGGCTGGGTCACTTCCCAGCTCTGCAAAGCCACACCACTGGAGCAAAAAGAAAAAAAAAAGAAAGTCATCATAAAACAAATCCTATAGGATTTCCTTGCAATAATCCTCTGCCTGGGGTAGCATACCTGCACTGCTTTAGTCACCTGCTGTTCTGAGGAGCATAACTGCTGGGAGAGCAGGAGGGCAGACTCACTCAGCTATTTCACTCTCACATATTCTGGAAAAAACAGGGCTGCCTCCAGGTACCCTGTCCAAGACAGGGTTAGAAGTGGAAGCTGAAATTCTCCCTAAGGTTCATGCTTTGTTGTTGAATTTCAGCAAGAAGTGGAATTAGTGCTAATTGCACATGGACTACACCACAGAGGACTTTTTGCCTCCATAAAGCTCACTGTGAAGCCATTGCAGTGATAGCTGGGATTTTCAGAGGGGTTGCATGAGATAGTGCCACTAAGTGCCTTTGAAAATCCCAGCCTAAATGCAAACAGCAACAGATCATCCCTCCAACTAATTTGACACTCTGCCTGTGACCCAGCTACAAATAGCAGTTCAGGAAAAAACAAAGATCTCCTTCACAAGATATGCTTGTGCCAATTATTCGATATAACCTCACTTCCAGAAGTAAAATAACTTTCCTTTCCCAGCTGATGTTCAATGTATGCCATAAAAATTCCATCAGATAGCGGAAATTTGATATACTTTGATACAACATAGATCTCAGAGGGGCCAAATTCAGTCCCAGGATGGCACTTGTTAGAAATGAGCCCAGAATAAGAAAGGCCAGGTATTTTTAATAGTTAATTATTTTTGTTTAGGTGTAATCAAGAGTGTTGAAAGAACAAGTGTTATTTTATATAAGTAGTAAGGGAAGTGCCTGATACCGTGTTCTTTCTAAATTAATTTTATCAGTTGACTCTTTTCTTCAAAATTCTAAAAGGTTGAAATATGAAGTTGCATTTCATGAACACAGCAGGTTTGCACTCAAGGTACAGTGGGAGAAGCTGCACTTTCCTATCTACTGTAGTGCCAGCAAGTGCAGGGCCAGCTCCCCTGCTTCTATGGCACCCTCACCCCTGCATCCTGGGCATCTCTGTAGCAGGGCCAGGTGCGGGAGAGCTCAGCTGAGAGATGAATCCCAAGCGGGAGGTTCAACACACTGCAGCCAGACACAGACTTCTGCTCCTACCCACCCCAGCTGGGCCCAGCTGATCTGATCGTCTCTCTGTGTAAAACCAGCACCCAAGCACCCACTCCCGCTGCTCTAAAGAATGAGCAGAAATAGACAAGAGGTCAATAGCAGCATGCTCTTTGCACTAACTCATGTTAAAAGCTTTTCGTTATATTTTGAAAAGGCAGTTTATATCTGATCTCATTACATGAAAGACAAAATACGCTGCTTTCAGTTATGTCACTGCCTGCTATGGAGGAAAGCACAGACATTAACAAAGAGCCACAGCAAAGCATCGAGTGCATCTGAATTCTTTGTCTACAGCCCAGGCTTTTCCTGCCTCACAGTGACAGGATCAGGGAAGAATTTTCTGTGACTAATTAGGTTTTAACTTGCCAGAGAGAACATGGACATTGGCAGTCTATTGTATAATACTGAAGCAAAGTTTGAACTAGATTGAACTTAATTTCCTTTTCACTGAAAGGAAAGAAAGATTAATGAAATATCCCCAAATCCATCCTGTTAGCTTTTATTAAATCAGCAAATGAAATTTAACCTCCAATTCTGTTATAAAATCTTTTCCTGTAGATTAAGTTTCTGCAAACATAAATGAAATAGACATACTCTCCTCTGCAACATTTTAGATATGAAAATTACATTACTTCTATCAACATCACTGTTACTTTAGGCAAATGCCATATTAAGAAACAATTATTTCTTGTGTTTCTTTTCACAATGTTACTTAGATTTTATTAAATGCCAGGACTTTGCTAGTCATTTCTGAAAACTTTTTGCTGATACTCCAACACGTTCTTGCTCTTTCTGCCAATAGCACAGGGTCAACCCTCCAGGAATACAGAGCTTTCTTTTACTAGTGTTATACTTTTCATCTGAGGGACTCTAAGTCATGTTCCTCTCTCATCTTCTCTATTGCTTCTCAATTCTAGTTATTGCATTAACACCCTGGCTTACTCCTCTTCTAAGCATGTCACTGAAGTCAACAGAGTTAGTTACATTACGAAAAGCCAGTCCCCCTCCACCCTGAACAGATGAAGACAGGTGCTAACGCAGGGCTCAATAAGTTCTCAGATGTTCTTTATGGAGAATGAGCCAATCAATCAATGCTGTTTGCTAAACATGTTTCCAGTCATAACCTTTATTGATCAATGGAGGTGAGATCTACCTGGAGCATCCATAACTGCATGGTGAAGTCAGCACCTTAGAAGTTATTTACCTGCAAATATTAAAACAAATGGACTGGGGAGGCTTTGCTATTTCTCAGCTGGTAAGTGAAGCAGAGCTGTAAACATGAACATAATGAGCACATCCTGCATGGGGAATGCCCCAGCCCTGCTGCCTGCAGGCAGGGCCCTCATCCTGGTGGGAGGTGGGAACAGGAGGCTCTGATGGCTCCTTCGTGCTGCCGCGATAGGCAGAGACACGTGATTCCTTGCCTTCAAGGATGGGGTCCTGCTGCTCCTCCCAGGTGAGTGCTCCCACCATGCCAGACAGGCCCTGCTGACACTGAGCCTTTGGAAACACAGGGCACTGCAAGGGGAAAGATGTCGCTGCCATAGAAGTGAAAACATTAACACTGTTTACGTCAAACTGCCAGTGCTCAGTACTATACAAGACAATATGAAACTTTATAAAATATTTGCTATGATTGCCAAGAAAGTAGACGCTGCCAATTCTCTA
Source organism: Coracopsis vasa (assembly GCA_026283785.1). Classification (NCBI taxonomy): domain Eukaryota; kingdom Metazoa; phylum Chordata; class Aves; order Psittaciformes; family Psittacidae; genus Coracopsis; species Coracopsis vasa. Next base: position 4,781 of record JANHGB010035905.1, on the reverse strand, counting down.
GAGCACATCCTCTGGAACTGATTACTTCTAATCCTTTAGAAAATGTATAAATAAAATGATGCCAAGACTGATGGACAAGCCAGGGCACCTACTCATGTTTCTAATATATTGCTTTCCATCCACCCTCTTCCCTTCTCTGTACAAAATACTCTCCTTTTTTAGTAACTGAAGTTGACAATCATCAAAAGAAATCAAACTGTATATAAATGAACATTCTGAAGCATGTCACAGTACATCAGAAACTATTGAAATCTACTAGAAGTCTCCAAAACAAGTATTTAGATCTTTTAGTAATGCTTTAGTAGAGTAATTATTTAACTTACTAGCAAGAATGCATTTAGCAAGAATACCAGAGGCGTTTACCCTTAGTATTAGCTACTCAATCACATAGCCTAATCCCAAAGGCCTAATCTGTGTGTTAGTGGGAACATAGCAATTATCTACATTCATTACAAATTAGAAAGGGGGAAGGTGGAGGAGAAAACCTCAATGGGTGGATAATTAGTTTCACATACTCCCATTGTTTGCATGAGGCCAAATCCATATTGCCATTGAATTCAAAGGAGCTTTTACTAGACTGTCCTGCCTTTTCTTGCCATCCAGACCACCAGCTATGATCATCAGGGCTGCTTGCCTTAGCTGAGGAGGCACAAGCTTGTTCTAGCCTTAAATATATAAGAATGGTCTTTCTTTCTCATAAGTGTCTAGTAAGCTAGAGTAAGTGGATTTCAATAGCCTGCTTGTTGGAAACTGCAGCTGGTGCCTGCTTTGGGTTCTTTATTTTGTGCTTAACACAATACTGCTTTAGAACAGATGGATTTAGCAAAGCCTGCTAAGATACTAAATACAAAAAGGGTGTTCTTAAAGCAGCTGGACACAAATTGGGCAAACATATAATGGAAGACCATTTCTTTTCTTCTCAATTCCCTAATAAACATGTAATGATTTATCATATAGCTGGAGAACTGACATTCCTGTCAATGGAAAGGTAGTGTTACGCCTCACTATGAGTCATTTATGTTTAATCCCAGATAGGGGAACAGAACAGGCTACTCTTGCAGCCTTATTTCTGCAAGCTCATTATAATTACAGCTGTCCTGAAGCTGAAGAATTCAGACATATTTCATGTCTCCAAAGTTTTACTGTAGCCCTTTGTAGCAGCAGATCCATGTTCATTCTCAGTCAATGTAGTAATAAGATGTTCTGCGGTATTCTATACCCTTATAATCCTCTCTTTCTTATGCCAAAAATTGGTGAAACCAGTGTTTGGACTTGCTCAGTCACTCCAAGTAAACTATGCAAGATCTATCTACAGATATCTATCCTAAGCTCAGGGTCAGAGACTGCTATTTAGAGTTGTGCATTATCAATGCACCATAAATATAAATATTAACTTCTTTCTAACACAAAAAGCTTGGCAAATGCTTGCAATTCTCTTTCCTTTGGGAACATGCATTGAAAGAAGACTTACCCCTAGGTCAACTGTCAAAGTCTATATACAAGCAGAAAAAATCCAGCTTGAGCACAAGTGATCATTGAGTCTGAGGTGTAAAACATGGTTTCCTCCACACACAAGATTCACATTCTCTGCTCAGTGTAACACTGATCTTTGCAAGATCTCTGCTCCACAAGGCAAAGGGGAAGTGTTGGCATGAGAGGAGGTTAGGACCACACAGGGTGTGATGGATCTATACACCAGGATGCTCACGAAGTGTTTGGTGCCAGCTGCATTGTAACTGCAGAGATGACCTGAAAGTGTCTCTGAAGACACTTTCTTTTGAGAGACAGAAAGGAGTTCAGCTTCTGGATCCATCCACAAATGGGTTCTCAGATATGGCAAAGGCCAGTTACTTCAATTTTGCTATAAGTAAAAGTAGTGAGAGACGGAGGAAACAAAAGGTTGCAGAACGTTGCCATGCTGCACAGATGCTAAAGCACCACTTCCACATGCACACCTGGATACTGCAATGGTCAGCATGACTCTGTGCTATGTGAAAACTCGGAAGATATTTCATCTGCAAGTGCTCAGAGACAAAAAATGTAAAATGGGAAGAACCGGAACAAATTCTAGCCTTAAATTCACTTTCGGATAGACATATGGGAGATTTTATTTTTTTATTGTATGTAAGATCTTCAGATAATTCAGTTTGGAAGAGACCTCAGGATGTCATCTAATCCAGATTCCTAGTAACACGCCTACTACACAGACACTTGTACCTTTCTTTATGTAGAGAAACGCCTTGTAATGGGGAAACAAAAGGTTAAGAGCATAGCATTACCCCAAGATTCCCTTTTGCTGATGTTTCTGTAGTTAAAACAGGCAGTAAAAGGCCTGTAATGAAAAAAGTGTTATAGTTAAGGACTGAGACAAGAATTTATTGGGGTGAATAATTTTTAGTAGAGTAACTAATTTATGATGAAAAATCTGACTGATATCTCTTTGGAAACTCTTTACTAGGAAACTACTGGAAATAGATCCACAAATCAGGAAGACAGAATCCTTTCATGCATCCCAAAAGCAAATACCATTTGCATGACAGAAAACAGAACTTGAAGATGCTTCCTGGAAAAAATGCGAAGAGCTTACTGAGAGCTTCTTTCCAAGATGCGTGTTCTTACTTCCCCACTTTCTGGGTGGTGGTGGTGGATCTGCTTTTTCATGTACCAACTCAGCCTCAGACACAAACTCATTATTATGTAAAATACAACATGCAAACTCAGAATCTAAAACCCTATAATCTTAAAATCCAGCATACGGAAAATGTAAATAGGCAGTATGGTGTAAGACGCTGTTTTCATCCCCATCTGCCAGCAGTTGATGCCCAGAATTAAAAAAAAAAAAAGGAAAAGCTTTGTTCATGTGCCATCCTTACACCAAAACAATTTCTGAAGAGTCATCATCTGTCCCAAGGGAGGCTACTGATTGTTTTATTCAGAAACCTTTCAAAGCGCAACTCTAGCAGCACGAGAAAATTAATTTAAGGAATTCTATTAAATGATTTTGTTCTTTCTATGGACATGAAAGGAAAACCACAGACACTCATCTTGTGACTACTGCTAATTTGTTATATAAGACAGGAGCGAAGTGGCTCCTTCTCCTGCTGGTGGCTTATCCTTAGGCAAAGGCAACTAGGGTGGGAATGGCAACACTGCATTTCCTAAAACTATGCATCTGAGTAGTCCATGGGAGCCATCACCTAAAGAGCTTTGGAGACTCAGCTAAATGATGGCCAATGGGAGGTTCTGGGAGCAGTGCAGGTGGTTCTGCTGCATGGGACTGCAGCTTATGGTGAGATGGAGGGGAGCCTCTGGGGCTGAGGACAGGCAGCTCAGGGAGAAGGAAGAGATTTTGCCGAACAAGGGAAGAAGAACTTGGTCAAGAGATAGCAAAGACTTTAAGAATTAAGGTAAGAGAGAGACCTCTCATTATGAAGAACCTCTATCTCTGGTTCACAATTTTGCCTTAAGCCATAATGCTGTGGCACAGCTATTGTTTTGAGAGGCTTTAAATTACAGGTGCTCAACATATCTATCCAATTTCTATTGTAAGCATGCAAAGTAATGCACTTCAAGCAATACATTTCCACCAGCAGCCTGGGCCGAATATATTTCCAATAGCCTAGGCCCAAGCAGTAAAGACAACATTGCAAGAATCAGTTAAAAGTACCCCATGAAAGAACAAATATATGAGCTTCCAGAGTTATACTGCTACGAGACATACAGCGTTAAAGGATAAAGCCCAAGATTACAAATATCTTTGCTATAGCTATGACCACATTTGATAATCTCATTTAGTGTTTAAAAATCTCTCATAGGTTTTTAATTAAACTTTAGAGGATCCAAGTGATGGTTTTTGCTGTTGCACAGTATATGTTTACCATGAGATTAGTTCTGGTTGATTGATGTGCATGCACTCTAGCCAATTCAGGGTGTTCTGCCCACAAGGCATGCAAAGTCTGCTTGTACTGTAGCATATGGCAGCCACAATTAGCTGTCATGAATTTATTTTCAGGGAAGGACTACCTATTTTAATTATCTTTACATTATAGTGCCAGGTGAACTGCTTTAGCAATTACTACATTTCACTCAAACCTCACTCAGTCCATTTTTATAAAGTAACTAAGATGAGTATTAGCCTGCTTACCTAAGAAAATGAGGCTTTTGCAGTTATGCTGCTTCCATATATATCTGTCTATCATCTGTCTGAGTGTTCCTGCCTTGGAACTTTTGATCCCCTTAGCAAACTTCAGCTGAACTTTGCAGAAGTGGAAGGTTTCCAAGATGCTGTTTCCCTGAGTTTCATGCAAACAGGCAAACTGCCTCTAGTATTTTCCTCACTGTGAGAAAAACTGCCTTACTGGTCAACAGAAAACCTACAGAAGAAACACAATTTAAACACCCTCAGTCACAAGAAATATTTCATGTGACCGCAGGATACTTCAGGCTGGCAGTGGTCTCAGGAGGGCTCTTGTCCAATACCTGGCTGAAGACACGAGGCCAGAACTGGTTGCTCAGGGCTTTGTCCAGACAGGTCTGGAGAACCTCCATGGGTGGAGACTGCACCGCCTCTCAAGACGTGTCCCACCACTTACTGTCCTCAGAGGGAGAAAGTGTTTTCCTGTACCCAGTCTGAACCCCTCTGGTTTCAGTAACGCCTCTCGACCTCCCACCATGCAGTGCTGAGCAGAGCATGGCTCCATCTTCTCCATGACCTCCGTGCAGGTACCAGGGTGCTGCTGTGCAAACCCTGGTCCCACAGCCTCTCCTCAGTCGGTCTGTGC
>JANHGB010035894.1:0-17636 GCA_026283785.1 Coracopsis vasa | reverse complement strand
GGCAGTGTTCAAGGCCAGGTTGGACACAGGGGCTTGGAGCATCCTGCTCTAGTGGAAGGTGTCCCTGCCCATGGCAGGGGTTGGAGCTGGATGAGCTTTGAGGACCCTTCCAGCCCTGATTCTATACAAACAGATTAGCAAGGGGATGAGTGCAGTGGGAAGAAGGAGATGTTCAGTCACCAGCTCCTGTACCCTACTCTGGGAATGAGGAAAGGGGGGATCAGAGGGCAGCTACAAAGAGTTGACTGGGAGAGTCAGGAGGAGACCACGGTTCCAAAATCACAGCCAGCGAGAGTACCTTGGGACCAAGCTGTTCCAGCGGGATGCGGTAGGCAGAAGGTGGGAAATCAAGTGGATCCAGAAACGTGGTGCTGACCTGGATGTTACAGGTTTGATGCTTCACCAGGAGCTGGGGGGTGGCATGGACCTGTCACGGGCTGTCAGGGACAGGCCTGGGATGTGCCCAGACGGATGCGCACACCAGGGCTTTGTGGAGCCATCTCTGGAGGGAGAATAGGGAAAAAGCTGTGGGGAGGTGCAAGGTTCCTGCTGGCAGTGCAAGCACTGGGTGAGCATGGCTGGGTGTGGAGATATGTGTGGGTAAAATGGGCAGTAACTGACATGTCTGATGTGTCTGTTGAATGCACAAGAACCATGTAAGAGTTCTTCTTGAGTATCTGTGAGGGAACTGCTCCCACATCCCCAGGATTTCATACCCAGGACTGCATGCTCCTTCCTCAAGGGGCCTGGGGAGACCTGGCTTTCTGCAGAGGATGGCTCACCGTGGCAGCAGGAGATGCAGCAGGATACACTGCACCACATCCTGTGCCTCACGTTCCCTTATTCCTTTGGAAAATGGTCCTGGTGGCAGCAGAGCCCTTTGGGTCACTCCAGAAGCATGAGATCTGTCTCAAACCACATCACAGCAAACGATGAAGCAGTCTTTTACCTCCCCACTTCTCTGACAGGGCTTTCTTTCTGCCTCCCTCCCGCCACGACAGGCCTTAGCTGGAAATGCCTGTTTGTTATCATTAGTGATGCTAGCCCCAGTGCCCATAATCCCTGGAGAGCTGCTTTTGTTGCTCCATGGTGAGGTCTGTCAAAATTATTCCAAGAAGAAAACTAAACTTGGGTTTTTGGTTTTAACAGAAACTGTCTGTTTTCTGAAGAAAAAATAGCATGAAGAAAACTCAATGAAGTTTTCTTTTCATGGAGCAAGACACGGAAATACATCTGAGCCATATGAAAACACACGGTTGGATTCCAGCTCAGCTGTCAATCCCCAACTGTCTGTAGTTCCAGCTGGGGTGGGGGACTGAAGACAGACGCTGCCTCAAGCAGCTCATCTCACAAGCCTCTGATGAGCAAATGCCACCTATGGGGAAGTATTTTCCAGGAGGAAGGAAGAAATCCTAGAGGCTGCTCCTGGTAAAAGTGTGTTTCAGTAGTGGTGGAGAGGATGGATGGGGGGAGAGCAGCATGAGGAGGAAGGAGAGGGTGTAGGGTGGGAGATTTGGGTAATGGACACAGTTTGTAGATGTTGGGCCAAGAGCAAATAACCGGGGACCCGTTACTCTCTGAGGGTCTTTTCCTTGTCCTCATGCAGAGACAGGATCTGCAGGAACAGGTTGCAAACCTGCTGTGTTATCCTAGGAAAGGACCGAACATCATCAAGCCAGGAGACACAGGACCAGCCACCCTCCTGCAGCCACACGTGCTTGGGCAGACACCTATACAGACAGGCATGGCAGGTATGATGAGCACTTGACTTGTTTTGGCCTCAGAGGCATCTTCAGGTCCTTTCCAACCCTAACTATTCTCTGATTCTATGCTCCCAGATGCCTGCATGAAGCCCACGTTCATCTGTGTATGCATGGAAACCAATGTGCCCGAAGGTAATGAACCAGCAGCGGAGTGACCCAGGGGATGTCCTGCAGCTTTCCTCTTCAGGGAGAGCAGCTCTCTCCAAGAGGCATCAGAAGGGCTTTGCCTCTGGTGGCAGCAAATAAAGACTTGTCAGGAAGCATGCAACTGTGGCAGAAATGACAGCATTTGCCAGGCCACATGTCAGAGTACCAGACCTCAGCTTAACTGCTCAGGCTTGGGCATCACTGAGGACCAAGTGGCACTGATTGAGGGCAATTCATTGCCTTGGATGGCTCCAGACGTGCATTTCTTGCTACCTCCCATGCATTTTGCCTGTTAATTGCATTTAACAGTGGTGGAGACCTGCATGATGTGGCCCAAGCTTCAAGACATCAGCTCACAACCCATCAGACCAGCACTGGGACAGGGCTCTCCTGCACATAACACACTAGTGAGAGATAAGGAACAGAGCTGGTTCGACAGTTGGTACCATTACTTCTCCTTTCAAACTCACCTATTCCTGGTGCTTCTTCCTGCCCAATGAAACAGTATGCTGGATGTTGGGGAGCTTGATCTCAAGGTCTTGAAAGGTTAAAATGCCCTCCTCCCACTTCCTCGTGTTCCATTGAAACACCATGCAGAACAGAGTGCCAAATTCACAGCATCAGTGTGCTAGTAACAGGAAATGTGATGGAGCATCCCAGGGATGGGAGTGTGCTGCCTGGGAGCAGCATGTCTGATCCCTAAGTGCCAGGTCAGAGCTCTTTCGGTTGGTGCATGGCATAGTTCTGGCTTATTAACAGACCAGTAAGTAATGTCCTTCCTGGAGCTGAGAGCTGTTCTTAACCTCCAGTCCCTTCTTGTGGAGCAGCGCAGCCCAGGGGCTTGGAGGGGATCTGTTCAGCAATGCCTGAGGCTGAGCTGTGATTTAGTGCGTGGTGCCCCTGCTTGGAACTGCTCAGGTCAACTACTCCTGTAATAACGTGTGGGACCTGTGCTGGAACAAAACAACAGCAAGATCCTCTTTGTCTCTGGCACCAGGGCCCGGTGCAGTGTGTGCTTTGCCTGGAGAACAGCCTGTTCCACTGCTCTGGACAATCCAAGGAAAACAAATCTTCTCCCAGGGCCGTTCTACTTAACCTGTGTAATAGCTGTTGCTCAGCCCAGCGAGGAACACATTATCATTGACTTGCTGGCAGAGACATGAGCTGTTGTTTATTGGAAATAAACCTAAACCACACTGCTTAAAATGCTTGGCAAAGGTGGCACGAGGGCAAGGCTTGGGAAGAGCAGCTCCTTGATAAATTACCTTTGACAGTGCTTGCAGCACCCCTCCCCTGCTTCATAACAGGGAGAAACTGCAGTTCTCTCATTACTGGGAGGAAAGAGAGATCTCAAAGAGCCCCTGGGCACTCAGCTCTCAGGAGTTCACTTCCTGGGCTCCTCTGACCCCAATTATTAAACCCATTTTTCAACAAAGCCACGGCTTGGGCGACCTTGAGCAGCTTCCACCACAACCCAAACCTCAGACACACTTGGAGAAAGCAGTGAAAAGGAGGGGGGGAAATAAAGGAAATTAGAAACGTGGAAATGTAATAACTTTCCATTATGCAAATTTGATTTAATCAGGGATGGAGCTGAAGTGCAATAAAAACATACTTTCATTAAGTTTATGACTTTCAGACTCCATAATACCCCAGAAATGTCAATTATAAGGTTACCATAGTGATACATGGCTACAACTTCAAAGTGATCTGTTTCCTCACCAAGAAGTGCTGGACCAGGACCTGGTTTCTCAGCTGCTAAAGTTGGTGAGACTCAAATGGCAAATGTCTTTGGCAGCATAGGGGAGTCTTAAACCTTAAGCTCTGCTCAAACCACCTGTGCCTGTGGGACTGATGGAATAATCCTGGCCATGGGTGGGATGTACGAGGCGCAGATTTAGTGCTCAGGGTCCATTGCAATTGTGCAGTCTGGGAAGCAGCCCATGAGGGACCTTTCACCAGGTAGGGCAGACTGGGGTGCAGGATGTGGGCTGAGAGCACATGGTGGTCCCCTTAGCCTGAGTATCAGGTGCTGGGAGACACCCCCAAGTGTGCAGCACGGTCCCCAGGCTGGTGCCAGACCTACTGCAGAGGTTTCATAGAACCCTAAGATGGTTTGGGTTGGAAGGGAGCTTAAATCTCATCCAGTTCCAACCCCTGCCATGGGCACGGACACAATATCCTGTCAATATGCTTAGTCCCTTCTTGTAAAGTGCCTGAAGTCTTCCAAATCTGACCAGTTCTGCTGGAAACCCCCAAATTCTCCCCAAGATGCAGCAGAGAATCCATGCAAAGATCTTGAGCATGGCAAAACTGACAGTGGATGCCACCTAAAATGTGTTTCTGCAGCCAACAGATGAAGAAAGGGCCCAGGACTGACTGACTTGACAATTTTAGACCTAAAAGCAAAGGCAAACAGTGGGATGTGCCCTGGTCTGCCCACACTTTCCCCAGCAGGCTTTCCAGAATTGTCCTGCTATCACAGACTGGTGCTGCTGAAACAGAGGAATTCAGGGTGCCTGGGTCATGTTGGGTGCTCTGGGCTGGTGGTTGCAATCGTGAGACACTGCTTAGCTCATGATACTTCATCTAGGCAAAGCCCTGCAAGTCTTCCCGAAGCAGCTAGAGTCATTGAGGAAAGCAATAGAATGCATTGGCAGTATTTAGTGGAACTTGGTGCATAGAGAGGTGTGTTACAGCTGCTTGGTCTCCTTCAATGCAAGCTTCTCATTTGTATGTAAGTTATTGCACATGGGGAGAGGGATTGACCCTTTACCCTTAGTTCTGGGGTGGAACAATGAAAAGACATTTCAGTCTGCTACATGGGGAAGGAATGAAAAGCCAAAATAAAGGAGCGGTATGTGGTATATCCAGTTTGAGAGGGAGGGCATGATGCTCTATCAATCAGAAGGCAAACATACCTTTACCATGGGATTTGAGGACCAATACACCTATAGCATCTGAAGGGAAGACACACCAGTGTTCCCCTTATTATTTTTGTTGGTTTGGGTGTTTTGGTTGGCTGGTTTGGGGTTTCTCTGGTTCTGTTTTGCACAGCAAGCTGGTCCCACCACCGGCAGGAACTTCAACAATAACCCAGCTGGTTGGTGTATTTCTCACTGGTACAAATTCAAGCTGGTAGCCTTAACTTGCACTGTAACTGCCCATCTCTGCTTGGATTAGCTTATTGGTAGGCCAGTCAAGCCAAATCAGCATTTTGTGCCACAGAACAGTGTTGCATTCCAAAGTGAAGCAGGGCAAAGTGTGCTGCTTCCTCTTTGATGGCAGCCTTGCCCACTGCATAGGAGTTTCAGCTTCTGAGCTAGAATGTGATCAAGGGTCCAGCTGCAGACCTGGTGCTGTGAGTAAAGTCTCTGAGGTGGAGTTATTGCTAATGGAGCAGTAATGGATCTGACATCCCAGCAGCTAAGGCTGCCTTTCTGCAGCAGAGAGGGTTAGGAGAGCACGACTGGATCCTCACGCCGTGCTTCCTAACCAAGAGGGAGCTGATGTTGTCCTACTGTTTCTTACGTGGAGATGCAGTGCCTGTCTGCATAGCTTGCAGAGTACTCTACTGTGCTGCCAAGAGGGCTTCAGGGAAGGACATCAGTTCAGAGCAACCACCCACCACCAAGGATCTGTTCCTGCCTGGGACTCTTCACCATGAACCTCCACAGGATTAAGGGATCTGAGCCATGTGGTACCTTCCTTCGAGACCCCAAACCAGAAAACGCTTCCCTCCCCATTCCCTTTCCCCTGCTCTAGCATTTGGTGGAGCACCGCTTTGTTCACATAAGGTCTTCTATCACTGCCCCTTTGACATGAGCTTGCTCACAGGTTGTTGCTGGGACCCTGAGGTTCAGTGGAGGATGCTGCATGTGCAAAGGCTGTGATTTTGTAGAAACACATACAGTAAGGAAGGCATTGTCTAGTGGATTAGGGCCTTGATATTCCTAATCATACCCTGCCTCAGCCTCTTTGAGTGCTGAGAACCCTATTCACTGGCATTCACTGGTTTCTCTGGGTGCTATTTCAGATGCAGAATAATTAGCAACATGCAGGAAAAGCAACAAAGCCATGAATGGCATTTAGTGACAATTATTCCAGCAAACCATTTCTTACTATTATAAATGGAGCTTATTAGCACTAAATTGTTTCCATAGGAAGCAGCATCAGCAGTAAGAAGAAAGGCTGCAGGCTGGCTTGGTGGTGAGGGAGTCAGCACAATGGAGCCTGCCCATCTCCTCCTCGCTGCAGGAGCATGTGGAGGGAGAAACCCTCATCCCTGCCATGGCCTGGGCACCTTCAGCTTCTCACTGCCAGGTACATTGGCCCCTGCTCCAGCCCTGCATGAGGATCAGCTGCCTGTGGTAGACAGGTCTTACTGGAGTGAGCTGGTTTGCAGTGGGGGCTGCAGATGGTGAATGAAATGTGGGGACAGGAGTGGCTGTAAGGATCTTTCAGCTTCCATTGCACTCCTTTGTTTGAAGGGGTTTCTCATAGGGGAGGTCCTGCTGTCCATCCTTGATATCCAGATGGTAGCTCTTGATATGACGCTGCTCCTGACACTTCCAGAGACCATCCCAAAGCAGAGGGGGTGAAAGAAAGCAGGAGGGCCACAATGCTTCAGTGCATATGACAGCAAAAGGTGGAAGGTTTTGTCCTTGGAAAGAGTTAAGCAGCATCACTGTAGATGTGGAAAAGAAACTGCAGACTCTTCTCAGAAGATGTCCCTGCCCATGGCAGAGGTTGGAACTGGATGAGCTTTAAGTTTCCTCCCAGCCCAAACCACTCTGTGATTCTATGATGTTCAGAATTGGATGTCTAAATCCTTTCTATACCTTATTCTAAGTACTTATTTGTTTCATGGATTTGCCCTCAAATCCTGCAGAAGGAGATGGTCTCTGCACGGTGGTGGGTGCCCATGGGCAAGGTGCCTGGCTTGGCCCCAGTGGGGATCCTCTTGCCCAGGGAGGCTGTGCTGAAGGAGATGATCCCTGCTCCTGTTCCTGTGCATGCTCCCTTCCCTCCTTAGGAGGTATCTAAGCTGGGTGCACAACTCACCACCAGGTAGGGCTCTGCTGTCTGGCAGGTAACTTTGTGTGGAGTTAGCTCCTCCCTGGCTTTACCTGCAGGCACAAGGCAGCTGGAAATGCAGGGATTGCTCAGGGAGGCAGCTGGCGTTTAAAGATGCAGCCCACAAAACAAAGGCATCGCAGTTACTGAAGTGAACACACAAGTTCATGGTACTGGAGCGTGACAGCGCCGTAGATTCACGAGAGCACTGGCTGCACGTTTCCCTCCTGCTTTACAGATGATTTAGGGGATGCTTTCATTTACCTATTGCTTGGGATTTGTGGGAAATTCCATCTCCCTCCCCATAAAATACCTCCAGCCACCTATAAAATGTAAACCAACACACCTTCGAGACAGCCGGATAGAGGGGCAAGTGTACATGGCAGAGACCACATTCACAGACAGGAAAATAAGTCCTGATGGCTTTGATGCAGTGAGCTCAGGCTCTCTTTTAGAGGAAGAACATTCATTTCCCTTCATTGGAAATTTGATTTCCCTGCTTTTTATCTTCAGGACATGATAACAGCACCAAAGCACTGCAGAGAGCTTTAAAGGCAGGCAGCACACGCTCCTGGATGAATCACTTGGTTCAACTTCTGAAGGTCTGGGATCCTCTCCAGGGTCTGCCCTGTGCTACACGGGATTTTTCTTGTCAGCCCCTGAGTTCTCCTTCCTCCTGTGATGTGTAGCAGCAAAGTGGTCACAATTGCTTTGCTCCCATTCATTCAGCAATTAGAAGTACTGATGACTGGCAGTTTCTAGGCATTCCTCTGGCACATTGGGAAGGGTAAGCAAGAATCCTGTTTGCTGCTGCCTGTTAGCCAGCAGTATCTGTTCATGTCTAAGCAGCATCCTGGAGAAACTCCCATTGTTCATCAGTTGTACACTAACACCCACCACTGCTTCAAGCTTTGCAGATGGTGAAGAAGCATATTCTGGAAGGGGCAGAGGGATGCTGGCCAATTAATAACACATGGATAAAGGGTTGCTGCATGGGGAGCGCTCAGCGGGTAGCAAAGGCTCCCCCAACAATAGAAGCCAGCAGCCACTGCATGGAGCACAGGCTGCTGCGAGCAGTGAGGAAATTAATTAGAGCTAAAGATCAGCAGCCAAAGAGGCTCAAGGAGTAAATGTCACTTCCCAAGTAGGGCAGGGAGGTAACTGTGGGCTAATTACCACAGCCTCGTTGCAGGAGCAGGGCAGCACTGCCAGCTGCAGCCTCCGGTGCGCATTGTGGGCAGGGGCCACCGAAGGTTAACGTGCATTGAAATGAATGTGAAGCGTTCGCTCTCCTGCAGGAAAACCCACATCCTTCAAAGGTGAGTTTACTGTTGACAAAGCACGGTGCGAAGCGCTGTGCATCTGTCACACAGGCTGTCTGCTTGTGGCTCCGCAGAGCTGCCGTAAGTAATGGCCATCAATACTGCAACCAAGTTAATGTGTGCCTCACCCTCCTGCTATTTGTTGTTATGTGCGAGGGAGGCTGTACTGAAAGAGTCAAAGATGCCTGTGAAGCCACCCCTCAGAAGCAAGCACAGCACGGAGCTGTGTCAGGCTCTGTGCTGCTGTGGGTGTACCCGTTTGTCCCCACCACCCTGCCTCGTTCGGCACGCGGGAGGCTTTCCCACGGGAAATCTGTGCTTCCAAACTGCTGGCTTGGACAGCGCAGCGCACGGTCCATCTGCAAAGGACGCCCACTGCGATGGCTGCAAGGTGCCCCCAGGCAGGTGGAGGAGGCTCTTCTCTTCCCAGCCTCCCTTGTAGCTGCCTGAATGGGGGCAACTTACACCCTGGGACGAGGCTGTGGGGAAGCTGCATCCTCGCCTCCTCCCACCCTGCCAGCTGGGAGCAAGCACACAGCCTCCTCTTCCTCCCTCCTGCCATCTGTGAGCAGAGCAGGCACCCTCAGGGGTGGCGGAGCCAGATGCTGCTCAGGGGAAGGGAAGCTGGGGCAGGCAGGATGGTGTCCTCACCAGTGCCTGCACCAGGCAAGCAGCAGAGCTGGTGGCAGCACCAGGGCTCAGCCAAGAGCACAGTGTTTGCCAGATAACCCCACACTGGTAAAGCAGGTCCAGAGTAAAGCCTGGAAGCCGGATTGGGCATCAGTGGAGTATCCAGATATATAGCCCCAGGCAAAGGGACTGGGCTTAAATGCAGCTCCCAAAGTGGGGAGCAGCCAATGAGGGAGATTTTTCAGCTCTTCCCATCAGACTGGTCCACGTTCATACAGCTGCACCAGCAATCAGAGCTGACCTTGAGGGAGGCAGGCAGAGCCTTGGAAGGGGAGATGAGGGCTCACTCAGGGCCCTGACCAGCCCACCTCTTGCAGTGCCAGCCCATCCAGCCCCCCAGAGCCAGCACAAACCCCTGGCATTTAACCCTCATGATGGAATACATGCAGGAGATAACGTGTGGTGTCTGGGGTTGGTCTGTGGTTGTGGAGGTCCCATACCGACATGCTGCAGTTCTTGGCATCTCATCCCAACCCTCTCTTCCTCTTCTTCCACAGTGAGCTTCCAAAAGACACCTGAAACCCCAGGGGAGCAACTGTGCTGGTACTGCTGGGGCCAGAAAGGAGAAGGAGGTTTTTCTATGGTCCCAGGGAGATCCCAAGGGCCAGAAGCTGTTGAAAGCAGGGTGTGATGAATCCCTTCGGCTATGAACAGGAAGGAAGCACAATCCAAACATCTGGGGGTTACTTAATGTGGAACTGAAAGATCATCTCATGTGCTTGAGGTTCCAAGTTCTGTATTTGTGAGGGGATGCTGCCATTTTCTGCCCAGCAGCTAATGAAGCTGTGTGTGCATGTGCATGCCGAGCACCCCAGCATCTTGATTTCATTATGCAGAACGTGCCCTGAACTAGCTAGAGAATCATTACTGCGCATGGTCTTGCTGCAGGATGGAAGGATGGCTCCCCTTCCCTAGCAAGCACAAGTGATGACTGTTCCCGACTCTTGTTTGACATCAACCCGAGCCCGGGGCTGTTGGGACTTCAGCCCTGACCCCATGGGGACAAACTTGCCAGGGCTGCATGGATGGATCCTGGCAGAGCAAGAATGGGAACCCAGGGGTCCTGCCCTGGCCTCACTCAAGCAAGGTACCTGCAGGAGCTGGGAGTGCAGGCTGGGCACTGCCTGCCTCTGGGCTCAGGGAGGACCCTGCTGTGCTGCAGTGGTTGTGGGAGAGGTCCCAGCACTGGCACCAAGTGTCTGTTGATGAAGTTTTTATGATGCACTTTGCTAGTGCTGGGTTGTGATGCTCTGACCTGGTTCACCTCTGCTGATTCAGCATCCAAACAGATCCCCGGCAGGGACCACCCTTGGGTTTGGTTGATTGTTTCAGTGAACCAGACATTCAGGCAAGGAAAGCCATTGCAGGAGGTTCATGCCAAAGGACAGACCTCCCTCCCTGCTGCTGCTGCTGCTGCTCACTGGGGACCAGCCGCTTGAGCTGACGGCTTTGCTTTGTTTTGAGGTTTGGCAGTGTGTTCTTCAGTGCCACAGCTGGAGACAGCCGTCACCATCCGTGCTGCTCTGCGCAGGGGCTGCCTCATGGACACCATTAATTGCCAGTTGGAAAGTGCTGCAGGTCATAAGGGTAGAATGAGCTCAGCTCTCCCAGGGCCACTCGTGCTGGATGCTTGTCTAGCTTGGCCTGGCGGTCTCTGGTGACAGGTACATAGCTGCCATTTCTCACACAGCCCAGCCTCAGCAACCGAGTGTCTTCACCTTCAGCCTGAAATTCCCTTTCTGCTTATCCTGTTCCCAGACGTGGCAAAGAGACCATCCCTCTCCCCATGCAGGAGCCCTTTATCCCATTCAAGTCCATTAACTTAGTTTATTCCACAGTTACCTTAGGTTCTGGCTTGTTCAAAATTCCCTCACAAGATCATTTCCATGCACCTCTACCTTCTGAAGGGGTCAGTAGCTCCTCTGTGGCTGCTCTCAGTGTTTCTCATCTCCAGCACTCCCTGGCCTGGGTAACGCTCTGGTCAGGTAATGGAAAGGAGCAATGCCCTGGTACATGGGGACCTGGAGCGGAGCAATGGGAAGAGCGGATGGTACATTTGTAAAGCAAGCAGTGAGCATCCTCTGGGCAGGCTTTCATGGAGCCAGCATGCAGAGGGACAGTGGGGACAGCTGGGATAGGGGTTGGGTGAATTCTTGCCCCCCCAAAAGCCTTATTAATGAACTGGTAAGAGCAAATGCTGAATGAATGAGCACTTAGTGACCAAAGGTAAGGGATGGGTCTGTCCCATGGCTCTAACAAGGAACCTGAGGATTTGGAGCAGAGCATGCACCAGGAGCACTGGTGGATTCAGGACAGAGCTGGTGTCAGAGCTGCTAGCCCTGCTGGCAGGCAGCAAATCCCCTAGCAGCCAAAAACACGCCCAGGATACCCGCTCACAGCACAGTGCTCTTAGCCATGGGCCTCATTTCATCCTGTGGGATAGCCTGTGTCTTCCTACCAGAGCAGTGGAAGAAACCTCAGTGACAGGACAGCCCCTGCATGGGAAATCCTGCTGGGCAGTGCCAGAGATGGGACTGAAGGGGCTCTGCAGCCCTGGGAAACTCTAACCTGATGAAGATGGAGGTCTACCTGCTGCTGACATCCATCCTGAGGAAGAAGGCCCTCGGGAACTCAGCTCTTGCCCTGGAGGACCAAGGGGACCAGGAGGGCTGCTACCCTTCCTGCCCTGTACCCCACACTGATAGTCAGGGTCAGCCTTAACCCCAGGCCCATGGCCACCAGCTACCCATAGAGGCATAATCTTCCAGAAGGCACCGTGATTTGATGATACCAGCAAAGACAATACCTGACTCTGTCTGTAGTTTATTCAATGCCAAGTCTCTTGCTGCTGAGGCTCTGTGCCTGGCTTCCAGTTTAAGCATCCCTGACTCTAGCTGACAGGAATGCATTCAGGTTTTGTCTTTCATTTCAAGACAAAAAAGCCCATTAGAACTCGTGTTTTCTCTCCATAAAGTAACTTTACCCTTCACCAAGACAGCTTTCAATCTGTTTTCTAAAAGAGAGACAGATTGAGCGCTTTACATCACTCTAGCACTTTTTCCTCAGTAGTCACATCCTTTTATGCCTCTTTATCCATGCCTTCAGTATTTTCAGCCTCCCTCCTGAAACACAAGTGCCAGATACAGTTGATAGCAGTACAGTCAGAATCACTGCTGCTCTAAAGGGAGGTGAAATACCCTTTCTGCTCTTTTGCCCTGCTTCCATATGCAGACACCTCATTACTCCAGGCCAGAGTGCTGCCCTGGGAGCTAATGTGGAATTTTGGAAACAAAATGATGCAAAAAGTGTAGTTAGTGAAGGTGTTCAGATCCACAGCAATGCTCCCTTGTTACCTTGCAGGCAAAGGGTGGGGGTCCATCCCCATTCTTCCAAGAGGCAGCTTTATCAGTCACTAGGTGAGATGCACTCCCTCATTGCTTTGTTCTCCTGGGTCTATTGGCCCTCAGTTATTCTTTTGGATTGAGGCACTGAGAAGGGAACAGTTGTCTCCTGGTAGAGCAGTGTCAATTGGGAAAACAGACCTGGAAATACAGAGGTGATTGCACTCCAGACCTCATTTCATTATCCTTCTGGCCCCTATGTTTGAAACTGGGCAAGGAAAGCTTAAGGCATTGACCACCTCGTTTCTAAAGGATTTCAAGTAATAGGTGATTTATTGCCTGCCTAAGCCAAGACTCTGGCTGTTTAATTAGCCTCATTAGACCTTGTTTCTAGACTGACTCTGTCGGGACAGTTTCCAGATCTCATCCTGCTTTTTGGTGCTGTTTCATGGCGAGACGTCACTGCTCACAAAATCAGCATGGGATCTTTGACTCCTCTTCTACAGGTGAAATAGCATGATGTAGATACCAGTGCACTGACAGCATGGTGTGCCTCAAGGTTACATTGCTGTGAGTCCCCAAGAGCACTTGGCATTCCCCCTGAACATGCTGTGTTGCAGGAACAAGGTGATTGTCATATCCAAAGAGTTGCCTTGCCCAGCGAAATGGAAATGTGATTTCTCCCTGAAGCATGGCATTCCTTCAGGAGAACCAGCACACCACAGCAGAAATCCAATCCTTTTCTTGCTAAACCAGGCAAATGCCCTGTTCAGCAGAAAAGAGCCTTCCCAGATAACTGAGATAGATGGAGTATTGAACTGGTTTCAGTGCCCACTAATTTAGGAGTATCCCTGCTGAATCAGACCTTCGCCGTGCTCAGTCAGAGATGCTGTGGTCTGTTTCTAGCAGATCACCTGTTTCACCAAACACACACAAGGAACAACCCAGGAAGAAGCCATTTCCATGGTAGGAGCTTTGTATTAAACCTACAGTTAACCAAAACACAACACTGAGCCCTTCATCAGATGTTCACCAGCTGAAGAAAGCGGTGCAGGGGCCAAGCAGCTTCTGCTAGGTGCTGCATATGGGCATCTCTTGGGCATCCACACTGGGCCCTGTGCCCCACAACTACTTCAGGGTCTGGAGCCTTCTCACCACACATGTGTCTGGTTTTCAGAGGCTGCTGTGGCTCCTTGAGCAGCTCAGAGCAAGGTGTGAGCTGCTGGCTTGGCTGGCATGCCCTGTCTGGACTGATCAGCTCCTGTTCACATAGGTTAAATATTTAGGTGATGATATGTTAGCATCAGTGACATCACGCAGCATGGAGTTCCACAGCTGACTGCACATGATGTGAAGAATCACAGTTTCTTGATTGTTTTGGACCTTCTCCCCAACTGTTTAATTTAAAGATAACACACTGTTGTAGGCTGAGAAACACGCAATGATTCTTTTCTATTGAACTTCTCTATAAGCATCCTCATTTTATTAACCTGTGACATTCCCTCTCAGTCATCTCATCACTTAGGATTTTAGTCTTGCTCTGGGTTTGTTTTTAAGAGTTTAATCTTGGTCTGTTTGATACAAACTACTAATATGGACCACTTCTGCTCATCCTTTTCTGAACCATTTCTGGTTCTGCCATGCCTTCCATGCCCAGGCAATCAGAATGTGAAGTGCTCTGGATTTATGTAGTGGCAAAATAGTGTTTTCTTTTTCTTTCTCTCTTCCTTCATGCATAATCCTTCACATTCAGCCTTTTGGTCCACTGTAGAGCCCTGAGCTGTTCAACTTGATGCCAAGCTGTCTTATCTCAGTTCGGGGAGGTAGGGCAAAGGCATCAATGCATGTGTGAAGTTAAGCCTCTTTTTCCCCAGTGCATGACTTTCTGTGTAGCTGTTTGAATTGCACATGCTGCTGTATTGCACACTCAGCACAATTAGGTTCTTCTAGAGCTACCTTTGGTACATTTTCTTTCCTACTCCCATGAATAATAAAGTACCTGCAGACTACAACCCTTTATTATACAGTCCCTTCTCCAGATCCGTTATGAATATGCTTGAGTCCAAGTCACTGCGCAGAGCCCTGGGACCTCCTTTCATTTATTCCAGCCCATTGCTTCCTCTTCTAATGAGTTTTTAGCCCATGCAAGGGATTTTCCTCTTATCCCATTGCTTCAGTGAAGCAGCTTGTTAAAAGTTGCTTGAAAGTCCCAGCCCTTATTCGATTATTCATTGATTCCTCCAGAATTCTCCAGTGGATTTCTCTGCATTGAAGCTTTTCACCACTGTATCACGTTTATTGCTTCTTTGCTAGTTCTGTTCTTCATTATCATTGCCCCTGCTTGCCCCTGGGTTGTTCAAAAGCCTCTTCTACTGACTAGTAGGTCTGAGACAGTTCCTCTATTTCATTTGCCATCAAGATAGGTGAGCACATCCCTAAACACCTTCATTTAGCTTTAATGTTGTGCCCTTCTCTTCCAAGCCACTTTGGTGATAGGTTTTCTGGCAGATGTTCTGTTCTTCCTGAATTTTAATGGGATTTATTAGTAGTTTAGGATGCCTTCAGCAAGTTGTTCCTCAGAGTCTCTTGCTGGCTCTTGCCAGAGCTCTACTCTTTCATGGTCTTTGAAAACCTTAATGGTCTGTCTATTTTGCTGGTTTTGGTCTACCTGTTAAGTGATAAATGTCCCCTCTGAGCCTTCCACACACTGTCTTTAAACAATTTTCATGCCAGCAATAGGTATTTCTTACCCTTGAGCTGTTCCTTTTAATTTCATCTAAACAAATGTCATTGTTCTAAAGCAGCTTCCCTCTTGAAATACACGTTTACATTGCAGTGGACTTTGCTGGCTTCTTTCCTCCTACAGAGATACTGAGTTTGAGTATACTACAGCACCACTACAGGAAGGCTTTTGAGAGCAGCATTTTGCATTAGAAATTCAATTAGAACTTGAAGAGAAGAGCTATTTCGTCTCTTCCTGGTTTCATAGAAACCCAGACTGGTTTGGGTTGGAAGAGACCTTAAAGCTCATCCAGCTCCAACCCCTGCCACGAACAGGGACAGCTTCCACTAGAGCAGCTTGCTCCAAGCCCCTGTGCCCAACCTGGCCTTGAACACTGCCAGGGATGGGGCAGCCACAGCTTCTCTGGGCACCCTGTGCCAGCGCCTCAGCACCCTCACAGGGAAGAATTTGGGGTGGTAAGACACTGAAATCATGCTGCAGTGCACAGCGAGCCCAACGTACCTGTCAGGTTTCTGTGTACGAGGCTTTCTTGGCTCAGCTGTTCCCTGTGTGTGTGAGGAACCCAAATTGTCAGGACTGCATGGAAATCTGCTTCACAGATTTTCCACAGACATAAGCCACCTGCATGTGAACAGGTTAGAACCAGAAAGCAAGATAGGTGGTAAGAGAACATTTGATGAGGAAGCTTACTCAGCTCTGCAGGAATACTGCTTTCAGTGAGGAAGGATCTTCTTAAATAGTGGTGTCTGAGCTTGAACTGAACAAACCACCTATCATCTCCTCCTAAGGACCAGCAGAGAAGCAAATTGAGGCTGGTATTCTGGGTGCGCACAGCACCAGACCATGACCAGCATGAAGGGCTAGCTGTAGGGAGTGTCCTCTATAAAGCAGTCCATTAGCTCAGGGAAATGCTTCACACAACATGTTGTCTTGTGTGTGTGTGTGTGAGAAGCATAACTTTCTTACCAGCAATCTCTGTTGGAAGCTCTGGCTCTAATGGCATTCTCCTTCATTTTCTTTTCTAGATGGAATTCACAGCTCTGCATGGTGAGTCTGAAAAACCCACATCACAAGTCATAGAATCATAGAATCATAGAATAGTTAGGGTTGGAAAGGACCCTAAGCTCATCCAGTTCCAACCACCCTGCCATGGGCAGGGACACCTCACACTAAACCATGTCACCCAAAGCTCTGTCCAGCCTGGCCTTGAACACCGCCAGGGATGGAGCATTCACAACTTCCCTGGGCAGCCCATTCCAGTGCCTCACCACCTGCAGGAAGGTGACCTAAAACCCTGTGGGAGCAGTGGTACTGGAGGGTGTCTCACTGATCCTAACCTGCTTCAGCAGCAAGGAGAGGCTGTGCTGGAGAGTCCTTACAGGGTCTGACTGTGTGCAGGGGGAGATGTAACTGAGAGCTAGGGAGGTCCAGAGCTGAGGGCGATCCTGTGAGAACTGGGCCTTGATGGTGACAGAAGCAGGTGTGTGACAAACCAGTCACATGCAGAAAGGAAGAGTGACAGCAGATCCATCAGTTAATACATACTATGGTATTAATATATATATGCATGTTAATATATACTGTGGTATTAAATATACCACAGTATATATTGACATGCATTTACAGCTTTGTTTCTTCTATGCAGTGCGGCATAACTTCCAGTGTCTTGCCACCCCCAAAGTGATGACTGGGCTTGGTGTTTAAGGACTGTCATGCTAAAAGAAAACATCATTCCCTGTTCTTGATAGCCATGCCTGAATTGCTGTCACTAAGAGAAGCTGATTTAAAATGCTGTAAGCCCACCTGGCATTTATTCATGCTTTGCTCTTGAAATTGACCCCAAAGAGCAGGTTTTGCAGGTGAGAAGCTTTATCAGTACTGAAGGCCACAGAGCATGTGATGCAGTCCCATTGCAATGCTCTCAGCTGTCACCCATCGGTCTTCAACACAGCTCCAGATGGGTACTCCTAAGTCCCCTGTCTCCTAGCCTTGCCCAGGTGTCTCACATACCCTCCCAAACAGCACTGGGTACCTGTACTCTGGTACCTAACCTAAATTTAACACTAATGGGTGTTTTGTATGCTTCTAACATAGATCTCTAGATGTAGACATATATATGTAGTTGTCTTAAGGTGTGATTCATCCTCCCCTGGTCAATTATAGGAGGACTGCTGGGACAGTGATTCATGTTTTGTAATTTATGGATAGCTTCTATGCTGCTGAAGTTAATCAAAATCATGCAGGGCAATTAGAATGATGGGAGGCTATTTGTGAAAGAGAGATTTGATTCATTAATCTTTATTAAAGGCTACAAATACCTTAGAATTGCAGGAGCTTAGCCAAGGGCCCCATTTCTCCATCTCTGTCCAGTGTTTGGTGATGCCCTCCTGACATGCAAAGATCTCATAGAAGGCTTCCAAACCTCAGTGAAATTCTTTCTTCCCCCCACCCATTTCATTTCATGGTTCTTTTGGTCTCCTAAAGGGGCTCCAGGAAACCTGGAGAGGGGCTTTGGACAAGGGCCTGTAGGGACAGGCCAAGGGGAATGGCTTTA
>JANHGB010035893.1:0-20265 GCA_026283785.1 Coracopsis vasa | reverse complement strand
TGGAAGGCTGCTATGAGGTCTCCACGCAGCCTTCTCTTCTCCAGGCTGAACACCCCCAACTTTCTTAGCCTGTATTCACATGGGAGGTGCTCCAGCCCCCTGATCATCCTTGTGGCATGCCACAAAGCCAGTCCCAGGCCAGACTTTTTTTGGTGTGGAAGTTGCAGCTGGAGGAACACAAGACCAGTACAATAACAGAATTAAGTCCTACTTGCCCAAGTTTGGCTGCTGTTTGGTAAACCAGCAGAGAATGATTCTATGATTGCAAAGAAGCCCCAGCTGAAACTAGCAGGCTTAGTTGTAATCCAGTCACTAATGCAGTGATCACCTTAGGGAAAGCAGACCAGACTGGTGTCACTAAAAGAAACTCAAGAGATCAGTGCTCCTTACAGCCACTTCTGTCCTTGGCACAAATGAAACTGTTATCAAGGCTGGACTTCTTTGCTTATTATTTTTAAAAGCTCAGCTGCTAATTGAGACTTGGACAGAGCAGGTGTACCAAAGGTCCCATTGTGTAAGAGCTTATTTTGTTGAATTATAAATCTGGGAAAATATAAAAGTTTAAGCCTGAATATGTATTTCTGATCATATCAGTACAGCAGTGTTATTACAATATGTAAATGCAAAAAGGTGCCTTCCTTAACTGACACCATCTTCCCAACTAACCATGTATGTACTCAGGATAGCAGTGGGACCATCTAGAGGGCACCCTTCCTGATGACATGTATGCTCCCATGAATCTGTGGACACCTCTTACCTTACTAAGTAAGCCTTGGTAGCTTAGGCAATGTGCTTGTCTTCTTGCTGGCTGCAGTAGTTGGATGTTATTCCCAGATAGCTTTCCACATCCGTGCTTTTAGGCAGTACACAGATGAGCTTAGTCTTTTATTCATAGTTTCAAAATGGTTGCACTTGGGCAGCATTCAGTCTGAAGAAATGCTGGTGTTGGTCTTTGTCCTTCTCTGTTTGGGAATGCTATGGCACTCGGCAGGTAAGCTTGTGTTCTGCCTTGAGATGGAATTTACACCACAGCTAAAGGATGCCCCTATTCATTCCAACACCCCCAAACTAATGTTAGATTTCTCCTTCAGGTGTGATGCAAGTACAGCATGGAGTCACATTCAGCTTCAGACAGATAATCTATGGCAGAGAGTTTCAGATAAAATACCTATGGGCATCTTGATCAAGGATCCCTCTCACAAACCTCATTGAGCTCCCTATTGCTGCAGATTCACTCGTCGTCTTCATAAGCTGTACTTGTAGCTTAGTCGCAATATAAAAATATTCTCCAAGTCATCCTTCAGAAACCATCTGCTTCCTGAAGTAGAGAAATAATATCTGAGACCACTGTTCTTCAGAGCAGCTATTTTCATGCCATGGTGACTACTTCGGTTTACAGACTGCTGTAGCTATATTGCTGTATTGCTATATTACCAAAAAAAGTCTGAATTTTTGTCCAATTTCTCCTTCAACAGGGTGGCCAACCCACATCTGCTGCGGTGTGGCAGATGTTGATGTGATTCATTCAAGCTCTAAAGCTGACAGTCTCTCAATGGAGTGAATAGAACAATGCTCTTTGCAGCTGCGGGAGAAGGATTCCAGACCATGTCACACCAACACCCTCAAAGCCTGAATCAATGACCTTAGGACTGATCATAAGCTGATGATTAATTCTCATATTTCAAATTTATTTTTGGCCAGCCAGCATTAGCATTTTCCTTCTTATATGAATTACAAAACAATGTCTCAGTAGCACTATAAAACCTGGAGAAAGGGAGGCTTATTACCCTGACAAGGAAAAAAAAGTGTTTTGACAGCCACTTAGAAAATAGAGCAGATAGCTATATTTAATTTCTGAAAGCCTCAACTTTTATGTCACCCTCAAATAATCATAGCACAGTAGCACTAAGATATGCAAGCATAAAGTAAAATCAAACCTTTTCTGTAATCTTATTAGTTCTTTTCTGCATTTGTTCTGTTTTAGAAATTAATAACTTTTCAGCATTTTTTTGAGGAATACTTCCTCATTTTCTGCCAAGGTATGTACTACCTTGCAAAGAGATACAGCATCAGGAAATGGCAAAGCCTCTCTGAAATCCTGCTTTTTCTTTTTCAGTAGGGCTTAATAGAACTTGTAAAAAGAACAGTAATATAATAGAAACAGTATATATTTTCTCTGTGGGGAATGCAAAAAGAATGTATTGCTTTAAATTTCATATGGACTTTTTTTAGCTTTTCATGAAAAAGCAATAAGACATCTGCTACAGTCTACTTAGTCTAATAAAATTATTAACATTGTTCTTTAAGGAGGCCATTTTCATTCTAAGTTTTGCTACAATTCCTATTGCAGCACTGACTGGCAGTTCATGAGAAGGAAACCATTCCAAATCTGCAGAATCTGTCTCTTTCTCTATGCAACCACAATGTTCTCTAAGCTAAAAAATAAATAGGACAAGTAACTGTACCACTGAGACTGAGTCAGGCTCTCTGACTCAAAATCCTTGTTAGGAAAGGTAGGTTAATAACATTTCCTAGAGAGGTGAGCTAGGGTTTGTGCAACAGCAGTGTACAGGTAATGTACCATATTCACCTTCTGTCATATCAGCTAGAACCTCACAAGAACTATACAGTGATTGTGGGTCGTATGTGTAGCCTTTAAAAAGCTATTTTTTGGCTTTTCTGCATTCTTCTGAGACTGAAATATCACTTTCTTGATTGTTCATTGACCTTCAGGGCCAAAAGGACAGGAATCAGACATAGCACAATACGACTAATTATGGTGCAATAGGCATCTATGCTGCAACATGGTTGTGTTTTTTTGACATAAAACCAGTTTAATATTTGAAATAAAATACCTGTTAAAAAAGTCCCAAAGAGAAATAATCTAATAGTCAGTGCATAAACATTGTATTTAAATTAAAAAATAAAAATAAAAAAATTTGATGAAACAGCTTTTAGCTCTGAGGTTCATAAAAATGGCAGGTACTGATTTAAGGGATTGATTTAAGTTCATTGGCCATTTTTGAAGTCTTCCCAAACAGGTTATAATCATGTATTATTGTCAGTAGGTGGTTTTATGAACTTGCAACTACATGTGTAGATGCTAATATCTTAATAACCTGTTTAGTGGAAGCATATCATGAACAGTTGACAGGAATTTCTGAGAAACCTAAGATAAAAGACTGGATCCAGTAACTGCACTCTTGCGAGAAAGCAGTAGAATAAGTGACCTTTCTGAATCAAAAGCTGCTACTGAGGAGAGCATAAAGGGGAGATATTTTTTTTTTTTTTTTTTAATTAACATTTACATTTTCCTCTTTTCACTGTTTCTGCTATAAGAATGCCTTTACAGTTGATTTCTTGAAAAGGGGCAATTTGACTGATTAAACCAGGCTGCTGCAGCTTAAATATGCAACTGGTTACCATGGCAACAGTTTTTCTTTGACACACAGCTTATCTTGTTTTAAGGAGTGCATGCAGCCTGTTGTTATGGCAATTTGGAACACCACTATTTTTTTTCCCCCACACAGATAATAAAACACTGGTTAAAATGAGTTCAATAATTAAAAATCCAAGCCTGTTTTAATATCTTGTGGAATGCTGTAGTTTCTCAAATTTTACAAATGAAACTTGACTGGAACAGAGAAAGAAAGAACCGAAGTTCATGAAGAAATAAGGATAAAGGATTATATTTTATAACACTGAAAGGCAAAGGTAGATTGTAAAGGCATTTTGCAGCACATGAAATTTCACTTGTTAATCCATTCTTTTCTGCCTTCATGAAGAAACATTACTTCCCATCTTGCAGATTTCTTCAGGAGGAAAATCGAAAAAAATGCATATAGAAGGACCAATGTAAATTATCACCCGAAGCTCTTAGCATTACAAGCAGGGTGAATATTTTAATTGAAATTTCATAAACAGTAGCAGTAAATGATCAGAATTCTGCCCTAAAATAAACCTTTTTCAAAAAAACTCACATTCTTTGAGAACCTAAATATACACTCTTCTCCCTAATTATACATACATTTCACATTACAAGATAAGTAATGATGCAGAAGCCTGAATATTTTAAATAAGAATGAAATCTATGTGTCTTTTGCTACAGGCATATTGAATAAGTCCCTACACTTTCATCTTCAGAAAAACTCATTTCATGTTTAAGCAAGAGCTGAAGCGGTCCTGGGAATAAAGAAGAGATCTGAGGGACATCTATCCATCCATCCAACCAGAACCTGGAAATAAAAGAAAAACAGGAAAAAAGTTTGATCCAGTTATCCAGTCCTAAAAAAACGTAGTCTACCTGCTGTAGTATGGCTACTTCATCAGAAAATTACTTTGACGCTTTTGAAATGAAGCTTGCACTTATGAACTGCTCAAGTTTGGAAGCAGGTAACCCAAATATATTAGTCCTATTTCTGCTTAATTTCTTCTAGAAAAAAACTATTGAAGAGTTCCACAAGGAAAAATGGGTCATCAAAAGATCATCAGTGGATTCTAGGCAGGACAAATTCTCTTATTTACCACTGAATTTTGTCTGCAAGGGTGCCATCCTGGAGTTTGATTCCTGTAAATATGTGAAACATATTCATGCTGTTCTTTTTCAAACTTCTTTCAAAACCATAGTAGATTTATTGGTTTAACTGGATGATTCATTTAGTTCAGTGTTCTGTCCCCCAAAACAACCATAAGAAAAAACTTAATGGGGACTAAGGTTAGGGAAAAAAGACCTAATACTCATCCATTATTTGTTTCTTTTCAGTTCAGGGGATTTCTCTGAACAGTTCTGATTTGTCTGTTTAATAACATGCCACAGACTTTTCTTCCAGCTACCTGAATTCACATCATCTTCTTCTACCACAATGTTTCTACACATTCTACCGAGTCCATACACACATACATTGGCCCATATGCAACAGAGGAATGGCACAAGACTTTTTTTCAGTAAGAGTTTTATCCTTTCTTCTCTGCAAAATTTATTGATAGCATTCATCTGCCCATTGCCTCAATGAAGCATTTACTCTAGATAAAAAATATCCCACCATTCTAGACTGCATCTGGAATAATCTGAAATGATTCTCAGTTCTCTGGAAGATAATGGTTTACGTTTCTGCTACAAAGCACGGATTTGAAATTTTATATTAAGAAATTGTTCTTTGTCTGTAAGAAAACACATGATTCAGTGCAGTAGTCATAAACTCTGGATTCAATTTATGTCCAAGACACGTAAGAACATAGCTTCTCAGCATTTTCTACTGGAGATTTTGAGCTAGTTTACATACATCTCTTTTTAAAGTGCTTAGTTCTCCCTACCTGTGTAGGAAATGGGACCTTTTGAAGTTAAACGCTGCCTAAGTCCATCTGCTTTTACAGGTTTACGTTTTAGCAGGTCTGGAAAATTTTGGCTGAAATACTAATGGGGGTTATCATTGTTGGTTTTTGGTGGTTTTGTGGGGTGTTTTTTAAGTAGTCTGATTAAAGTTATACTGTATATGATTTTTTCAGTATTTACAATATGTGTTCTGGGATAGTTGCTGGCAGTTCTCAACATCCCTATCACTATTTCAGTTTTTACTATGAAACATGCATTATTAGTATATGACATTTATCAACTTAACTTTGAAATTCCCCTCTCATGTAATTTTGTCTGTAAAGAAGCAAACCAACTTTCATAAATGTGATGTCTCAAAGATATTTACAAACAATAGTCTAGATTTAAAAATGTATGTAGAAATGATGCACATGACGAATTCACTTCCTGAATAGCCATTTGGGAATCAAGCATGAAAAGAGGGATTTTAGAACAAATCCGAATGTTGTGCCTCAGGCCTCTCTCTTCTTCTTTGCAGTAGCATCAAAGTTGCTTTGAGTTTTCCAATTAATTTCTTTAAAACACTGTTATTGCCTTGCTTTAATATTTCTTCTCTCTTCTATGTCTTTTTTCCCTCCTGTGATAACTATCAAGAAGCTTAATGACTTTTAGTCCTACTCTTGTCTCCTTTCTGATGGTGTCTGCGAATTTAATTTCTTTCTGAGCTTGTACCTTTGAAAGCTTCATTCCCTCCAGCATTCTGCCTCCTTGTTTCTGTTTTCAGTTTTTTCTAACCTTCTTCATGATACGTAATTACAGATAGGGTTTCAGATCTTCTTCTCTTCTTTTAAGAAAATCCTACTGCTGCTTTCATGGCAGGGAACATGAATTATAAAACACAGTGCAGGAACCTTTTCCTATACTTTATATATCCACAGAAAGGATGGGGGAAAAATTACTCTCAAGCAGCCCAGCATAAAACTGGATGTAGCTCACAAGATAAAATACATATGCCTGGCCATGACAAAGGTAGTGGAAGTAGCTAAATGTCTTTTGACTGTCATTTTATGGGTGACTGCAGATGTGTGAGAGCCAGATGTTTTCCATTTTGCCTAGAGCTACACAAATCTGTGAGCTGACAGTAAACCTGAAAATGAAAGAATAAACCACTGATCAGCTCATACAAGGTATCAGCTTCAAATACTTGGTATTTTTAAGTACTCTGCCATTATTAGCTATTAGTTCTTAATATAGGCCTGTGAAGCAGAGGATTCCTGTTTACCCCTGTGTTTGAGTATATAGAAGAAACCCAGACTCAGGGGGAAGGAAACTCCATAGATGCCTTTGAGTCTCTTGGTCCAAGTGACTTGCCCAGGGCCACGCAGAGAAGCAATAGTAAAGGGTGGGACTAGCACTCAGGTTGTCTGGGCTTTATTCACCATCAAGCCCGTAGACTTGAAGCTCTTCGAAAGCTGAAGTTTTAAGTGTCACCCCTGCTCTCTGACCTTTCTATGAGTGGAAATTCAGCATTAAAAAGATGGTTTGAATTACAGACATGTAGCACCTTCCAATAGTCATGTGAGCAGATAGGGGAATGCAGTTTATATTGAACATCTGAGAAATTCATCTGATTGTTATAGATACTAAATAACAGCTTCAAAATTTCAGATTATTCCTTTAAACTACTTGGATATCAGCCTCATGCATTCCAAATTGGAATATTTCAGCAATACGACTGTTCTTTCTGAAATTAAATATGCTTATGACTTATGTCTCTTGACTGTTATCACTGTCTTTCTGCTTTCTTTTTGATTCCTGTTCTTTTAGTCTTTTCTCTTGTCACGACCTTTCTTTTCTGTGCTTTTTTTGGGTTTTGTTTTTCGCCAACAAATTTGGGAATTTAGCATTCCACAGATGAAATTATTAAAATGCCATTTAGTAAGATACTAATGGAAGATTAACAAGTGATAACAGAGAATAAACACACTTTACTCATTGGTTCAATAAACAGTTAATTTCAGCTAAATTCGAGAACAAGCTTTACCAAGCCCACATATGATTTCTCTATATAATCATTAGTTTTATGATGAAATAAGTAGACTTTAATTTGTATGTCAAAAATTCTTCTAATTTATCTTTCACATGGCAGCCATGCAGTCAAATAATAGCCAAATTCTTTGCTCCATCAAAGCAAAAAACCCCAAAACAACCAAAGATGCTTTCCTCAATTAAAAAAAAAAACAACCTTGAGTTCTGAATCTTATTTATGCCCACATCTTTAGATCACTACAACTGATATCCAAATTTCCATTTATAGATGATCATTACCTTTACCACATTCTCTAACACTGTCACAAATGCTTACCTCACTGGTAAGTCTGGATGCCCCCTAGCAATTACACTGAATAAAATCCAATTGCAGAAGGAATGCTGGTGAGCATGATATAGAGTTACAGCAAATTGAAATGGCATTTCAAAATTTTGCTAGATCCTTTCTACTCCAGCCAAGCCAATTACTCAGCTTGTTCTCATTGCCTCCTTTGCTATAAGTATTTGATGGTTTGCTGCTGCACACATTATTACATGGAGCTAGAAGCAGTTTGCAGTTGCTTTATGAAGAATCATTTCCATAAGGAGGCAAAAAACCCAACCCTTTGTTAACTAAATGTGGAAACCATCAGAATCTGGTCGCAAATCTCGCTTTTACAGTTTATTGTGTGGGAATGGAAAATTAAATCTGACAAAACCATCAAGCTGTCAGGTGTCTGTTTCAAGGACAGTTGGCCATCATTGCTATTACTGCTCCGGTCTGAATCAACAATAATAGCAGCGAGACCTGGGATCAACCTAGACAACGGTTTCCAAAAATAGTTTCACCTGTTTGTTGAGCACAGAGGGTTTTTGATAGCAGGGCATTATCGATGATGCCACTTGCAAACAAAACGTGGGCCAGAACTAGTGAAGTAAGCAGGAACAGCTTTTAAATATGCTAGAAACCTGGAACATCAGCTGTACATGATACAGAAATCTTTGGAACAGTGCAATGTGTCTGCAGCTTCATACATCCACATAGTGTAGAACAGAATGCTTCTCTGGGGCCACTTGACTTCTGTGTCTCTGGTACCAGTGTAATGTTTCTTATCCTTGCTTTCTGCTCACCTCCTTCACAGCATCTCTTAGCACAGCATCCTGACACCCTCCAAAGGATACTCGTAGTTTTACTCAGTCATTCTCACAGTTACCTTCATGCTCCAGAGTCGGCTGCAGGACGTAGTATTAAAGGTTGCAGAGCTGTTACCACATAGTATTCTGTGTGCATATACAATCAAACAGAGGCCAAAGCATGCAAAAAAAGGCAAGAAAATAAGGGT
Organism: Coracopsis vasa; assembly: GCA_026283785.1. NCBI lineage: Eukaryota > Metazoa > Chordata > Aves > Psittaciformes > Psittacidae > Coracopsis > Coracopsis vasa. The sequence continues at coordinate 11,583 of JANHGB010035893.1, read as the reverse complement.
CGCCTTTCTTCTGGGGAAATAATTGTTCAGAAATTCTGTGACATGCAAAGAGTTACACAAGATTACCTTGTTAAAATACATAGGTGTGTACAGAAAGGGGAAAATAAAAGGTGGAAATAATGATGAAATTCTTGTTTCCTTTTTTAGAATTTGACATATTAACATTCAAAGTGTTATCAAAAAATAAGCAATTGACCAATTCCTTCGGTGCAGCAGTAGAGAAACCTGTTGACTTAGTAGACAGACCCTCCTGTTTCAGGTTTGATTTTTTTTTTCTTTTTCATTGCAAGCTGAACTTACTCAAGTCAAGGTTTTCAGAAAATACATTCAAATAGATTAACGTTTCTCTGTATTATTTTTATTTCATATTTTCTTTTTTTCAGCATTATAAAGTCACTGAATCTATTTCCCCTTAAACATGAACAAAAACACCCTTGCCATTTCAGCAGTTATACTGTGCTAAAACCTTTTTCCATGTTCACTTTTGATAATTAATGATAGAATTTTAAGTAGGTCTTTCTCCCTTGTAACCCTGGACTGTTTATTGCACAGTGCAGTGCCATGTGAAGACACATATATTACTGCAGAATGAGTTAGCAGAGATATGAGAACTAATATATGACAAGTTACACCAAGTTTCACTTTAAGGTAACATAGCTATGATGCTTCTGATACTTAAACCACCAGGGATGCTACCCACTGCACTCTGATATATAGATATATGCTTAGTTTCTTCAGGTTAGTCTCCAGCCTTAGGGAAGCAAATAAGCATTGTTAAAAAGATATAAAACAATGCTGCAAAGAGGGTTGTTGGGTTTCTTTCCCCAATACTGTCTCATTACTTTTTTTAAACAAATGAAAGACATTTTAGAAAGTAAGCTTGATAAAAGTTCAAGTGGAAAATACCTGGAAGTCTACCACAGTGCAAAAAGTTCTTAAACGGCTATTGATTTCAAGCAATGGAGGTATCTCTTTTAGCAAATGTAAAACTGAACATAATAATGAATTTGTCAGAAGCTGAGCTAAGAACACACAATGGGAATAGCTCTAAATTTTGTCCTATTTCTTTTCCCCACTTTATTCTCTTGCAATATTCATAATTGTTCCAGTGGGAACAGAGCAAGGCAAATGCCCTGCTCCTGAGAGTTGCACTTGGACAGACCATTAGCCAGAGTGGATGATGGATATCTCATTGTCTTCCATGTTTCAGCATTAAGGGTGTATGAATACAAATGAATTGAAATTGGTTCATATTGTTTTCAGAAACAATGAAAACACAGCTACAATATGTCTAGGCTTCTGTCTGTCTATTAACTAACTCAGTGAAATAGTTTATGCATATCAGCTCTCTAAAACTGACCTGGCTCAATTAGTTCTTTTGGAAAAAAAAAATTATCACAGAATTAAAAATACATTTTTCCCATAACCATGACAATGGAAAAATAAGGAAGCTTGATCACTGAATCGAATATGTAATTTATCCTAGGCAGAGTATAAACTGAACATATTAGAACAAACTTTTCAGGTACGTAAGTTTCTTTCTGCTTTTATTTCATATGACCTTGTGCCTATAAATTTCGTTTATAACTTCAGACTACAAAAAGGGGTTGGGAGAGAATACTGTGGTAGTGACGATAAGAAAAAATATTGCAAAAGCTTTTATTGTTTCAACTCAAGTTAAAACATTCATTTATAATAGCTTAAAAAAACAACCATGGGATTTTTCATGGTGTATTTTTCAAATAACTTTTAGTGGTTTTTTTTCTCAAAGAATTTTTGGCATTTTTTTGACCAGGTAAGGTCTCAGATTTCAAATACACCTACCCACTAATGACATCTGCTTACCATGACAATAGCTTTACTAAAATTGCATATGTCAGTGACAGGAGTAAGCAAAGATCCTAATCTAATATGTTCATATCCTACCATCTTTTATTGAAACTGGATTTTTCAAAAACTTGGCGCATAGGAAGACACCTAACACTCTGCACCAAGGGGGCATTTAGAGATTCCAACCAGTGAAAGTACTGTAGGTTATAAAGCTGGCTTACTCTTTTCACAAATAATTCCCACAGACAGAAAAAACAGTCCAATGGCTCTAAAGTGCTGCCAACTATATCTGATTGTGAGGTAATTCTCAGACAAAAGTTTGAGTGGAAATGTACATTTCTCATATTTTCACTTATCATGACCTGGATCAAGATTTTCTGACTTGCTTTGTGGTTTTAATTTATTTAGTACTAAAATTTTGCTTGTGTTCATTTTTTAGGAGGGGAGGAAGAATAGGTCTTGGTGTTCATTGGATATTTTTTATAGAATGAAGTGGAAAAGAGGATTAAATTGACTAGAGAAGAAGAAAGGAAGCCTTAAATTTAGCATAACCTCTACACACTTGTTTCAAGGATCATTTACATCTTGTTTTATAGCTCATTTCAATTTTGTCTTCTGAACAGTTATGCAGACTATTGCTTATAATGCTGCTGTCTGCAGGACTGGCCATAAGCCTGTGGAAGCAAAGAGGTGGTGCTTTGCAGACTTATGTTCCAGCAACTTCTCCTGTGTCATGTCTGAACTCTCATTTTTCATGGTGCACTGTTCATCCCTTTTTTTTTGAAACACTGTAATAGAGTATGAATTCCAAAAGTATGATATTGTTGGCTCATTGCTCTTGGGACAGTATTTTAATCCTCTCCACTCATTCATCAAATCCTAGTAATTTCACTTCTCTCAGTTTTAACAATGGGATCAGTAGCTCCTGATTTCACTGACTTCAACTCTACCACACTATCCTTCCTTTCTGAATGCAATTTCCCTCTTTCTTCTCTTTCATCTTTCTAGAATATAGCAGGAAAAATAATTTCACATCTCACATAAGCTTGTAATTCTAACCCACATTATAGATGCTTCACAATCATAATTATCTGAATGTCTACTTCTGTCTCTTATCAGTTTCATAAAATGAGTTGGACCTCATCTATCCTTTTGTCTTCTTTTTATTCCTCTTGCTCCTATACTGCCCTTTTACTTAGATCTCTTCCAGCCATAGATAGAAGTATTTATCTAAAACAATTTTTTTTTTTTCAAAACCCATTTCTAATAGACTGCATTTCATCTTTTCACCAGTCTCCATCAATGCAATATGTCAGTCATGCATTTTATTTTTCTTTTTTTAAAGGTAGTTTTAATTCATCCTTCTTCAGGAATTCTATCATAGTCCATCTTTAATTAATACTGTGTTATTGTGTTATCTGATCATAGCTGTCATTGCCTGAACTGCACATTGTATCACCTACCCTTGGTTAATGTAGGACAGTAATCCCTAGTGAGTGTCATGTCTGATGGGAAGAAAATGTGGGGGTTTTCATATTCAGAATGTTTTGAAGGTCCCTTTGGCAAAATATGGCCTTCAAAAGAATTCAGCATTTTCTGTCTTTTATTTCACAGCAAGATTTATCTGCTAGTCTAAATTCCTCTGAATTTGTGTATTTCAGTCTCGCTTCCTGTTTGAACCTCAGACAACTAACATCCTTTACAGCAGTCTTCAGCTGCATCCATCTCAATCAAGAGCAGTTGTCATAGCTGTAGTGTCAGAAGTTCAATAACCAAGCTAAAGAAAGTCTTGTAACAAAAAGCTTCTAGATAACTCAGCAGAGAGCAACCACAGCTGTAATTACAGTTAGAAAGAGATTACAAATGGGTAAGGTAGCCTCCCATGGCGATTTGCATTAGTGAAATAAACAAATCCCATGCTGTTCCTTTTACTTTTTTATGATCAACTGAAACTCCATCCATCTTGAAAGTAATTCTTATTTCTTATTTTGTTCTGATAAAGTTGTGACATTGCCTAGAATATTAGTTTAAAAACATTGCCTCCTCCACTCCTATTAACTCAATGTGTGAACTGACTAGAGAAAATTCTACCCTTCTTAAATTGAAGGCACATTTTTAAATCTGAAGTATGCTTAGCCACAACTGTCTTATGACTGCATTATAATTAACTAAAGATTCAGATTACACCCCAATATTTTTCTCAATATTTAATCCTAATGGATGTATTGCTGTGATGCCCAAAGAATGGTTAATTTAACTATGAACTTTCAACTTGTAGGATACACTGCCACTATTTCACTGGATTGTATGCAAACATGATTAATGTACATTAAAATAGATTATTGTTGCTCTAACTTTCTAGCCAGTGGTGCATAGATATAATTAGTTACAATACTTCCTTTTTTCTCTACTCAAAGGTGATCAGAAAGGGTCTTATTTTATCAAAAATAGCAAATTTCAAGCATATCATGGAGGAAAGGGCTTTTATTTTCAGTGGAGGGGGGAGTCTCCTAAAGAATTTAGATTCCTCTCAAATGAAAACTCCATTCCACCACACATTTTAAGTTCTGACTGGACAGATTAGTCAAAAATGCACAGCGTGAGAACAGTTTCTGGTACTGGAATGGAATCTTAAAGATAGTGTGGAGTAAACTTGTGATACAAGAAAAAAAATGTATCCACACACAATCTGCGCTTGACAGTGTTTGACCTGTACTCTCCATCCTAAACCAACTAGCGTGCTTTTTGAGATAAAAGGATGGGAACATTGGCAGGTCAAATGCTAGCTGCCTGTTGTTAATCTGCAGACAGCAGCTACAGGAGGGAACCTGCCTGACATTTTTCTCTCCTTCTCTGAATCCCCAGACAGACCTTCCGAGGGCTAGTTTGTGGCCTGGGGCTGTGAGGAGCATTAACAAGCTGTTCTCATCCTGAGAGTGGAGAAGGTGAACTGCTCAGCTCATTGAGGGCAGAGTGAATAGCAAAATCTTGTTCTTTCCATCTACTTTGATGAATTTTTTGTATGCTAGCATTTGGATTTTGAAAAACAAGACTTGTAATTTGTACCTAAGCTCTGTACTGTGAATTACATGCAATACTTGTTAGAGCGTGATGGGGCTCTTGACATTCACTTTATGCAATTGAGAACAAAAGTCCTGCTGACCTGCTGAGGAAGCTACATGGACTGATAGATTTGGCAAGGATAAAGAGCCAAGAGGCTCAGCAGATGTCATAAGGACAGAGATGTATATTCATTCAAAATCCATTTCCAAATAAATATGATCTAACAGATGCAAGAAACAGACTCTAATATACAGCTCTGCTTTGCAAAGTGACTGTGCCAGTGCACTAAAACCAGTCCTGCTGTGCGCTGTGATTCATGTCAGTTCATGTTGGTGAAAAGTTTTATACTCTATAGCCTTGCAAAACCGACACCATTAAATCTGAATGAGCTGCAGTACCACTCCCTCTCCTATACCAATAGAGGTGTTTAATCTTTTTAAGCATGTCAGTGCCAAATACACTAAGGTAATTGCATCATGGACCTAACAGAAGGGCATCATTTCACTTGCAGCATTTTTATGACAAGTGATAATGTGCAACATGGAAAGAAGCCAAGAGTTTCTAATAGCCAAGAAGAAGTTTGCCTAGCTGCCTTTATAGGGAGAAAATCTGCAGTTCTAAACATTATTATTTTATGTGGCAAAATAAATGCATACTTCTGAATTTAGAGGACTTCATTGTGTTGACCACATGAGTAGGAAGCACAGCTAGTGCAGAGGGGATAAAAGCCTCCTAATGAGGAGAATACAAAAAGTCAAAGGTCAAATACAACAGCTTTCCATGTATCCAAACCAGGTTTGAACTAAGTCCCTCGGAGATCATGAAGACAAGCCAGAATGGACTGGTCAACAGAATTTATCTGTGACAGAGGAGAGCACTGATGTGCTACATAACAGCACAGAGCACTGACTGAAGGTGACCTGCTGAGGAACAGGATGGAGGGCACCCCAGAGCCTCAACCAATCAGCAGACCACAGAAACCTGCATTGGCAGACCACTGACTTCCTTGGTAATGCAGGCAATGTGCCAGTCTGAACTTGGGCTGTCTCTTCGCCAAGTTCTGCTTCTGCACAAGTATTGGCAAGAGCTGCTTTCATGAAGCTGGAAGATAAATATAGAAACTGCTTTTAAACCTGAAATCCAACAGCTGAGCAGCTGATACCATTATTTAGTGGGAACAGAACCCACAGGACTGGTTTGCTTAAATTTTTGCCAAGGCATGTAATGCCACATGCGAAAAAAAGTCATGTTTTGACTTTGCCTATTCTGGCCAGAACAAGTTGCCACTACTGTGAAATACATCATTCTATAACTGGTGTGAAACCTGTCAAAGCTCAAAGAGAGATGCAGAATTAATGATCTGATCACTTCCAGGTCCAGCAGAGGCATTTCTGTATTCCAGAGAGCCTTTTAAATTGTTGGATTTGACACCAGGAAAACGAAACGCATGAAGAGTTGGTAACTGTCTCCAACTTATTTCTAAGTCCTTCACCACTATTTTAGGGTAAAAAATTGCCTGAAATCAGTGGTTCATATTTATAACATATCAGGTACGTTTGATTTGGCAGGATGCAAGATACACAACTGCTAAAAGCACATAGTCTATTTAGCCATAGTGAAATGGTAAATACATGGCTACTAAATTTTTTCTTTGGTGTTCTGGTGTGTTCTGTGAAACTTTTCCAAGGTCCAATGCCAATGACATTCTCTCTTAGTGCACAGAGACTCAGCAATTTTTTAGCATCTGGTAAGAAAAACAAATCTTTAAACCTCTGTTGCAACTGCGTTTTCCCCTCTCTGGTGGAAAAAAATGATCAGCTACTTATCAGAGTATTTCCCATATCTATCTTAAGCAGCTATGGAATTCATATCCCTAAAAGGAAGTGTTTCAGCTCAGCTAATCATGGCATGATCACTTATTATATATACATCACTAATAGGCTTTTTCCATACTGCATGTGTTGTTCTTTACAATACTTGTTGTGATTATTACATTTTTATTGTATGCCATTGTGGCTATGGTAATGCTGTTGGGTGGGTGCCAGAATCCCATTTTGTTTGCTCATATTTTATTTGTCAAGGGCATCTGGTGCTTTGGAAGGACATTCTTTTTATGAAGATACGATGAACTTACGTAAACGAATACCTACTTACACTATACACGATGTCAGGTAAAGAATAGCACAGAGAGAAGCAAGAGTAAATTATGCTAAGAGAGGAATAGTTACTATGATACAATACCTGTCTGCTCCAGTTGGCACTTGGACAATTAAGAAGGAATGATTTTCATCATCGGCAATAGTAACTTTGTCCCTGATAAATGTGATCTCCAGAGGCTAAGGTTAACCCAACTCTACATGCAACATCCAGGAGAACAAAAGTAACTTTGAAGAAGGCCCTAAGCTTAAATTTTTAGTTTTTTTTAACTTGACTGAAAATGAGGTTGTATCCCAAAGGACACAAAATACGCTATAGGACACAATTAAAGAAGAAACGTGCTGAGAATCACACACACAGACTTTTAATGTCAAATTCTTGAACACAAAACTCAACCTCTGTAGAATCTTACTGTACATACAATTCATTATTATGAATTTTCATAGGATAAAACTAGAAATATAAATTGCACAGTAGACCCTAAGACCTTTATTAGGTAAAGTAGTATTCCTCTCATTAAAAAGATAACTAGTGGAGGTGTAGGCAGGAACTGATTTAAAAACTGTAGTATCCATTAGGCAGCCTCAGAAACATCTAGGATATTCAGGCAGCTGAAAGAAATCTTCTCTGGTAAGTATAATGTTAACAGTTGACTTAGTTTTTTATCTTCTTACAGTGTTTTTCTATTACTGCAAATTTATATTTTTAAATGTCATTCTCATTTAAATCTAGCTTAAACCTGAACTCTTCATGATCTAATTCATGAAAGGTATTTATATAAGAAGGAGATACCTAAAAGATTATTACTGCAACAGCAATGATTTTTTCCAGAGTTTCCAAAGAGTAACAGGGTAAATCTCCACCTAAATTGCACAAGCTCATTTGAGAGCTGATAGTGAGAAGTTCAGGAAGAAGTGGGCTCTCGATAACCAAGAAAACTCCTTGGCATCATGACAATGCAGAGATGAACGCTCCAGAATCTGAAGGTTCTTATGGATTTCATAGCAAAGATGAATGGTCAGGCCTACAGCTGATGCAAATATTGCTTCAATAAAATGAGCCAAGTCTCTCCATCACTGGAGGCTCTGTGCCAACTTCCTCTGTTCAAAATCTCCAATTCAAAATACTGCTTTTCCTGGCATAAGCACAAAAATATACAGAACAAAAAGAAAAATTACTAAATGCTTTTCAAAAAGTGTACCAGTATCCCTCAAATTAGATTGTCAAAATTCACCTCGAAAAGAAAAAAATTACTCCAGAAATCTCCAAGGGACTTTGTTTCTTCCTTGAATACCTTGTTTCTGAGATATTCAAGATGAGACCCTCAAAACTAGAAACCAGTTGCACCAATTATTTTTTTAAATGCTCATATTCTCTTATGTGAATTTTGCCTTCTAAGAAACAAATATTCTCAGGCTGACAACCAGAGTCACAACTAGTTAGGGATATGCACTCAACCATTATTTCAGAGGATTTATGTAACCTTTTTATCTCCTGTTCATTGATAGACCATCTTCTTAGACAAACATACATAAATAATTCTATGAACTGTTCATGCATCTAATTTTTCTGGTATTTGCCTTTAACTGCCAACAAGGTCACCTAGCTTTCTTTACTATTCTTGGTTAATTTGTTATCTCAGCATGGTCTCTCTCATTAACAAAACTATTAATCTAACTGTCCTTTCCAGATAATGTAATACCTTCATACCCAGTTCCCTTATCAGCTAAATTAATTTGTTGCATTGAAGCAACCACATAGATCTTACACTGTAAAATGAGATAAGATACAAAAACGCAGCCATGATGATCTATGCGTGAACTCATTTTTGATAGCATAAAACATGATTTTGAGAAAATTTGGAGGTTAAGACTGTATTAGTGTAGTAGGCCTGCAGAACGAAATAGCTAGTGTGTATGTATATTCAAGTATGCGTATAAGTGGTCCTAAAAGTGCATCCTTTCAGGTTCTTTTCGTAGTGAAGTAATCCATCTTATAGACTCCAAAATCATTCCACAGTGTGAATCAAAAATCAATAAATGTGGATGAACAGTATATTCCCTTCTCTCTCCCCTCTGCACACTGATGTAGACGCATCTCGATTTGCAGTTACCTTGCAGGGTTCTCTCAATTAGTTTAGTTACAAAATCTCCATTTCAGTGTTACTGGAATAACACAACCTCATAGATGAAGAGAAAGAAATCACCTTCGAAACAGTGTTTTGGAGCAATGGTTAGAGGTGATTATATTGATAATGGAAGCAGAGAAATTGCAGAGGGTGAAAAACCAAGAGACCAGACAAGCATCATAGATCTCTATGTACCCATAAGCTAGCTGTCAAGAGATGACAAGGAGAGAACTTTATTTTTGAAAATAAGGTATTCAGAAAGTGACATTGACATTTTTTAGCTGCAACACTAACACACCAGCTACCTGCAAGATAATCACCACACGGGGTAATAGATCACTGTGAAGCTGAGGTGTAATACTTTTTAATGACCTCATGAAATAAAGATTCAACTATTTGTAGTTACAGTAGACAGAACAAGACCATTTTTTAGACTAAAGGGGTTACTCAGTCTCCTTATGGACTCATGATTATTTGATAGACTGGTTTATTTGACACAAGTGGTTTTCAATTAAAAGAAACAAGCAAGTTGACTGACATTAATTGTGCTTGCATACTTCAGCTAATAATCATCACATCCCACAGCAGCATTTCTAATTATTTTGCTTGACCTTGATATCAAACTAAGCATCCTACAGCTACTCAGGTCATCCTCTTCATTTTTAGCCACCATGGCAACTTTCCCCACTTTTTCTTAATAGGATTTTTGCCATATTACAAGGTATATTAAATGCTAGCTCCAGCAGTTCAAAATGATCATCAGCAAATTGGTTTAAGATTTTTCAGCAGTGATTTTCCCAAAGACAAGCAGGGCTGGTAGTACCCAGAATAGACTGCATATATGACATCTGGAATATGAAAGTGGAAAAGGACAAAGTGACCAGGTTAGCCCCAGAAACTTTAGGTGGAGACAGAGAAGGCTAACATCTGCTTTTACACAATTTCATATCCTCTTTTCAACTGCACCAGAAAACTGAGGTCAATCAGATTTTACAGTACTTTTGCAAATTTGTTTGTGGAAGATACAATATTTTTCTGTACATTATGGAAATATTTGTGGTCCACTATTAGTATCTGAATTAAATCAAGAAGGAAAAAAACCTAAATTTTCTTCAGCTATCTAAGTGGAAACTTTCTCTAATGGACTATGCCCAATAGCAATTTAATTTCTGAAACTTTTAACATAAAATCTTTGGCTATTTTAATGACAGACTTCTTTATAGAAACAGATTTTAAAGCTTAAAACAAGCAAGCAAAGAAAGAAAGAAAAAGAAGTTTGCCTTCTAGCAAAAATGAAAAAAGTCATAAAAATGTCAGTACATGTGGATATTTTTCAGAGGAAGCAAGTGTTTCTGAATGCTTTGTGGAGATATTTCAAAGTCATTTTCCAAATATGCAAAGTAGATACTCATGTCTAAATCGTTAGCAGCATTAGCCACATTGCTACAACAGCAGGGATACTTGATACTATGGAATTCACACATCACAGTTACAAGTTAGGAAGAAAGTGGAGCTTTGAAATCTTGAGGGCTAAGGCCTTCATACTGACTTGTCATTTTTAAAAACTTTGTTTTCAAAAAAAGAATATTCCATGAAAACTGATAAAGAGTGAGAAGGCTTCCTTAGCCAGACACTGTGCACAGGAAATCTGAATGTCAACCATTTTCTTAAAATGTGTATACCTTTTTGGCATGTTGTTTCCCTCTTACACTGACAACCATTCCCAGTGATTCAAAGTTGCTTTAGCTCAAAGAACAAATTCTGAAAATTACTGAGGAAAACTCAACAAGGAGGCGCAATTGTTTTAGCTGTTTGAAAGTCTTCATTACTATTTCTTATAATCCACCCACTGTATATTTTAGGATATTTTTTTCTTCTCCAAAAGAATGCACACCCTGGAGTTCCTTTTCCAAGCAACTGATTAAAACCACACACTCAGCCTGGTACAGCAAGTGCACAGAAGGTGAAGGATGTTAAAAACATAGCTAGTTTGCCTATACTTTTGTTATTGCTCGGGGGTCTAAAGAGACATAGCTGTCACAAAAGTATCTGTGCAGGACTTTTATGCAAGGATGAATTTTATTTCATCCTAAACAGACTTTAGAGGCAGTGAAACGCACAACACTGATCTGCATCCTGGGAATCTCTCCAGTAAAAGCAGGCTGCCTATTTATTAGGAACTGATTATGTGTCACACAGATAGTCACCCACCCTTGAATTATATTAAATAACCTAAATACAAAGTATGCTTCATCTGAATTAACCCAGAAAGTCCAGATGAGGACCACAAGGATGATCAGGGGACTGGAGCTCCTCCCATATGAAGATAGGCTGAGAAGGTTGGGGCTGTTCAGCCTGGAGAAGAGAAGGCTGCATGGAGACCTCATAGCAGCCTTCCAGTATCT
>JANHGB010035892.1:0-13514 GCA_026283785.1 Coracopsis vasa | reverse complement strand
GGAGGGGCGGTGAGGACCCCGTGGCTTCTCGCTTACAGTGCCTCTCCCTGTCTGTTCCCTACCCTAAGGATGAGTGAAGTGGAGGGTGTGCGCTTCAGGCGGGCGGCTATCCGCAGGAAATCCAGCCCCGCCGCCGTCCCGGACACTGCTTGCAACGGAGCAGCGCTCACCTGCCCCGCGGGGGTCCCGCCGGGGCCGGCCGCTCGGAGGACGCCTGCAGGTAATGGCCCTAATAGTTCTTTCGACCCTAGCCCGCAGCCGGGGTGCCAGCGGGCGGGACTGGGGCCGGGTTGCCCCGCGAGGAGTGGGGACAGCGGCAGCACCGATGCTGCCAGGGTCGCTCTGCCGTGTGGGTTCGGGGTTCGGTGAGGGCTGACTCCTGTGGCCAGCTCCCACGGGCTTTCTCTGCCTGTTCGCCTGTCAGAGGGCCGTTTGTATGAGTACAAGGTCGTGTTTCTTCGACGAAATGCGGGGAGGAAGCTCACTTTTAACCAACTTTTGCTGTGCGTGTCCATACGCTGCAGAGCAGGACTCGCGCGAGTGCCTGGTGGGGGGCCGTGACGGAGCCACTTCTTGGTGGGGCTGAGCCTGACGGGGCAGAGCACTTCTGGCCCTTGGAGCTGGGGGTAATTGCAGTTGAGCTCATATTCTCGGCCCCCATCTCGGCACAAAGTGTTCTTAAGTTGTACTTTTAACAGCTCTTAGACTGTCAGGAGTTCTAGAATGGTTTGGGTTGGAGGGGACCTTGAAGCTCATCTGGTTCCAACCCCCCTGCCATGGGCAGAGACACCTTCCTCTAGATCAGATTGCTCAAAGCACCATTCAGTCCGGCCTTGAACACTGCCTGGGATGGGGCAGCCACAGCTCCTCTGGGCAACTTGTTCCAGTGTCTCACCACCTTCACAGTAAAGAACTTCATAATATCTAGTCTAAACCTCCCCTCTGTCAGTTTAGAGCCATCCTCCCTTGTCCTGTCACTACATTCCCTTGTAAAGAGTTCTCCTCCAGACTTCTTGTAGCTTCCTTCAGGTAGTGGAAGCTGCTTTAAGGTCTCCCCGGAGCCTTCTCTTGTCCAGGCTGAACAAGTTAAGCTCTCAGCTGTCATCATACATGAGGTGCTCCAGACCTCAGGTTATCTTCATGGCCCTCCTCTGGAGTCAGCTCCAAGAAGTCCATGTCCCCCTTGTGTTGAGGGCCCCAGAGCTGAATGCAGTACTCCAGGAAAGCACTTTTTCCTCCTTTGGCAGACCCATGTCTCACACCTGCCCTTCCCCAATGCCTCTTTCTTGCCTTGAGCAATAGACTTTTGTTAGACTTGTTTGACATGTTTTGCCCCAGAAGGCAGCTGCTAGAACATTAGCACAGTACTATTAAGAGACTGTCAGTCTAGGCTGGTTATCTGTGTTACCTTGGCCATGCTGTAAAAATTAGCCATCATGAATTTCAAACTTAAGGTTGTGCTTTCAAGCAAGTTAATGCACACACACATTCATATGCCTAAACTTCTGTGATATGACAGCAGATGTGACATGCTGTGCTCATGCTTGTGACATCACAGCAGCTTGGTTTTATGCATGCAGAAGGACACGGTGGATGAAATAGTTTCTGATATCTGCTTGTTATGACGTTGGGAATGATGACATGTCAAATAGAAGAATGGGGTGTTTTGCTTGGGGGCTGTATTTTCAATAATTACCAGGCAAAAGGCCTGCTTAATTTGATGATGAGTATGCACATATAGGAACAGATTATCATGATGGTCTTCATAGTGTGCTTTATTTTAGCTCTAATGTGTAGCGGCTCTGCATATGTACATGAATACACAATTTTTTATTGGTGGTGTGATTTCCCCCCCACACACACACACCCTCCAAGGCTTTACTTGTATGTTTACATTGGCAAAGAGGAATTGGCAGGTGTATTTGTAGTATGTAGACTTAATGGATTTCATTCTCTCATAGAGGTATGCTTACAACAGGGCTCATGTGTTTTCTGTTAGTTTCTGTGTTAGTTTCATTAGACTTCCGCTGTTACTGTTAAGTTAGACTTCTGTGTAACAGTTTCTTGCTCTCTACAGTCTTTTATTGTTGCTCTTTTCACCTGTGCACACACCTCCACTGGATTACTTCTATTTACTAAACATATGCCCAATGTGTAGCTTTTCAGTGTGAGCATTCTTGTGGCTTCTGGATGGCAGGAAGGGTCATAACAAGAGCAACATGCCCCTTATCAATTGCACTGCAGTAACCAACTTCATAGTACTTTCCTGCATCATGATTGCTAAATATGATTGCAAGATGAAAAACTCACAAAATTAAGATAAGGAAATGAATCCCAAAGATGTGGGAAATAAAAGGGAGGTTTGGGGATGATTTGGGCTTTTCTCATGTAGGTACATAAATCCTTCCTTTTTTAATTCATAATCCATTTCTCCTAGAAAATGAGATGAAGAAACCTTGTGTATACAAACAATCTCTTTTCTGTTAATGGGACTTTGTCTCCTTATTTGCTCCTGCTGATGGCAAAGAACACTGTGGCATGTGTTCCAGCACCCTGTAATCTCAGGATAGCTTCATAGCCTCCCTCTGTTCTTTGTAGTTAGTATACTCTGGCTTCTAACTGACTGCTCTGGCTTCTCTTCTGCAAGTATAAGCTTTAATCCGCAGATGTAACCTAAAGCTGGGTGTGTTCTTTCTATCAGGAAAACACACGAACCCAACACCCCCCAAAAACCAACAGCAGACGTTTACACTTTTTTGCCTTACAAAATGTAACTGGATTTTAAAGGGGTTTTCTAATGTATACCTTTAACCTGCTTGAAAACCTGCTTGGAAGGAGGAGTTAGTGTAGCCCACATATCTCCAATGATTGTGTTGTGAAATATGCCAGTTACTTACATTACTGCTTGGGAACAGGACTCGGGCAATTGTCTCAGATCTGTATCTGGAAAGCATCTGGAGAAACTAGATGTTTTAAATTAGCTATATTTGCTTACAAATACATTAGAAAAAAAATCTAGATTACGTATATGGCAGGCATATCAGAACTCAGACTAGTAAATTGTGTGCTACTCAGGGCAAAAACTTAAGACCTATTAAAACTCCTGTACACTCAAGAGTTTCCTTAGAGCATTTGACATTGGCCTGATAAAGTAGGGAATGTCACAGGTTTTCTGTTCTGTGGGGCAGAAGTCCAGGGAGTATTTTCATTCTTGGTGTTGTCTGAAAACGTTTCTAATGCTGAAATGGGCTATGTAAGTTCCCTTTTCAGCATCAGTCTTTTGTTGTGAATTACAATCTCTTCTGACTTCTAACAGAAGAATCTTTCTGCTCTTCAGCATACTATAGTCCAGATCATTCAGGGTCATCATCACGTGCAAAATTACAATTGAGTTTTGTTAACATATGAGTTTGAAAAAGCTTGGTATGTTGAACTATCAACAGGAGAAAGGAAGAATTATTTCCTATTGGAAGTTAACATTAATTTAAAGGTTTGGACAAAAGAGTGCTTGAATGTTCAGAGATACTTTGAAATGGCTGGAAAATGTCAAGGCTGATATATGGAGACAGTTCAGAGAAGAGCGTTAAGTGGAGTAACGATTAATAATCAGGTTTTGAAGGGAATAACTAATGTGGATGTGGTGTCCTTTTTTTTTTTGCTAAATTAGAATTCAGAGTTGATACTAACTTGAACAAATCTTTACTTCAAATGCATATATGCATATAAATTAACTCAAAATCAACTTTCTACCAAGAAACAGCTGCAGGTTACTGCTTGCTTGTTCAGCATCTTTCATAAGCCAAGAGCTCTGCAAGGTGTGAGCACAGCACTACTTTGATTCTGCATGTAATTAAGCTATCCTAGAAGATTGTATCTCATCTTAGTGGACTTGATTTAGCTCTGAAGACATAGCTCAACACAAGGACACAGTAACTTGCTTTTATAGCAAGAAATAGCTTCTTCCTGCTATTCTATTCCTTCACCTCTGTCCTTACTGCGTATAGAGTAGGTTAACTTTTGTGCCATTCAAATCTTGCTGTGGTTCCTTGGCTTTGTTCACCTAGGTGCAAATTTACACCCTTTCTGGACTGTTTTTTCTTTTGTTCCCTTTTTCCTAAATGTATGTCTTCTGGCATTGTACCATATGTTGGCAGCCTCAGACATTGCAGCGTGCCTCTTGGGGAGCTGAGGTAATTTGCATTCAGGACAGCATTCACTGCAGTAAGGTGTCTGCAAACACTGACAGGAAAAAAAAAAAGTCCTCCACTGCTACTGTTGTATCTCTGCCTGTTAAATGGATATGATTTTATGGGATTATGTTAACAAAACTTCAATAGTCTTTTGGGTTTCCATCTTGCAGTGGGAAATAACTAAATGAAGCTTTAATAGCATGCTGCTCTAGTCTGTGAAAAATGTCTTTATTTAAAAATAAATTAAAAAGCTGTTATTTAAAAGCTGGAATGACAGCTATGCCCTGCCTGATATTTTTTTCATTGTTGTTGGTTTTGTTTTATTTTTAAAAATAGAACAGTGAAGTTTGGACTCTCATTATCCTTGCTCCTGGCTTTGTGTTACCCGCTGCGTTTTGTTGACTGGTCTGCAGTGATTGAAAATCTGATTGCTTATACAGTGTGTTCAGGGAAAACCTATAGGATCGTTAGGGCTAATCTAAGCAGTGATTGGAATCTGTAGATGCATTAGAGACCACTGCAAAAGAGAATGAGTTGCCTTACATGCTTTCCTGGTCAGTGCAAGGATTTTTTTTTTTTTTCTAAAGTTGAGATTTATCAAGGAGAGCTGGTACTTAAAAATGCTGAGACTGGAAGGTGAATATATAGGGAACTGCTTTTAAAATATTCCTCTCCCTTAAAAAATGAGGGAAGGTATAAAAAATTGCTTTATGCAGAACTTGCATGAAAATACATTTTCCTGTCTGTTATTAGAGAACTTCCTGTTTCTATGTGTCAAATTAATCCCGTGTGCCTCCTATTGAAGTAAGTGTGTTGTGTGAAAGTGCCAGGAAACTGAACTTAATTTGCTGAATATAATTTTACTGGTTTATTATTCTTTTCTTCCCCCACTTCCCCCCAATTATTTAGGATCAAAATAATCTCTTTAAAGCCAGTAAGAGTGTACTGCTTGGCTCATAGACTATTCAGGACCAAATTCACTTATATGTGTATCTTGGGTTGGCTTGGTGTGTCTATTTAGCCCTTGCCTAACAATGTCTACTTTACCCAGTAACTGTTGTTGGTCTTGTAATACTGACTTCCTGGTGATCAGGATGGAGATTTACTTAAATAAATTAGAATTTGTGCTTGCTAGTGACAATACACAAAGGGCTTCACAGAAGAGTTACAAGTTGGCATGCATTTGCTGAAAATAACGTAAGTCTTCTCCTTGCTGGAAACACTTCTTTAGGGTACACACTGAGAGAGCAAAATTGTGGAGGTGCTAATATGTGCCTTTCCTGAGATGCTTTTTAGGCATAGCTGAAATTGGGAAAGTAATACTTTGCCCACAGAACACGAATTTGTTTGTTTGTACAAAATCACAGGAGCAGGCTGGTTTTGCAGGTAAATTAATAAATATGGTTCAGAGATTCTGGCTTAGAAAAAGGAGAGCTTGCTTGAAGAATGTGTTATTTTTGGGCAAACAGAAAAACACAAATATTGAGAAAGCTGTTAAAAGGAAAAAGAAAAAGTTATGATTTGCCCTTGAGTATTATTTTGTGCCTTGGCTGTCAGTACCCATGCTGCTTAAAACTGCAGTTGTCAGACTTTTCACTCACTTTTTAAGTCATGCTGAGGGACTATCTTATCTTCCAGCATTTCAGTCAAAATCTAGTTCATAACTGGGCAATATTTGAGGCTGTCAGTATGTCTCAGCTACAGTGTGATCTGTGATAAAGCACTACAACTGCTGTATTTTGCATTGTTATGTCTTAAAGCAGTGTCACGCGTTTGCTGCATAAGACAATTTATCTTCCAGGATGAACGATTTGTGAGAGGAAAAAGAAAAATATAAAGCAAGCAAATTTTAAGATAAGATACTTGTGAGCTTTTTCCTCTAGTTCTGTAAATGCTGAATAGATTTTCTTCAAAATGTTATTGTCGATTCTGTATTTTAATAAAATTACTGACTGTGAATCTAGTATCTGAGACTCCTTTTTCTATGTGTGCGTGTGTGTGTGAAACAGCTTTCTGTTCCAGTATGGGATATTGTATGTAATATCTCTCTTGAATATAAGGTGATCCAGGAAGAATAGTTACACTTAGATGATCAGAATGATCCCTTCCATCACGTTAAATCTCTGACTAAACTTTGCCTCCGGCTCTTGATGGTTGAAGCATTTTAATCAAATGCGTTGCTGTAGAAAGCTCAATGTATTCAGGCCATTACCAACAAACTCCTGTACTTCTGACAAGGGGAGAGAGATTTTTCTTTAGAGACGATATCCCCAGAGCAGTAGTTTTGTCAATAACTCAAGCAAGTAAAAGGAGGAAATTGAAAGAGGAATTTTTTAGCTAGCTGCATTGGCAGTAGCATTTTAACAGAGATGACTTTAGCAGAAGAAACAACTTTTGAAATTAATATATGGAAGAAGGATGGGACTTTATTGAAATGGTGACAAACCAAGTAAAAATCAGAGATGTGGTCCTAGTGCACAAGTACACAGTAGTAAGGTGGTGTCAGAAGATACAGAGAAATTAGTAAAAGCAGGAGAAAAAATTAACTGCTGTAGTAGTCTGCAAAACCAGACATCTAAAGAAACGTATTTTTAACAAGTTACAGAGAAATTTGATGCCTCTGATTACACTGAAACTCAGTAAAATGGAGCATAAAATGGATTAAACTTGGAGATGAAAGACACTGAGTAGAAGGGAGGGCAGAGCAATGAAATACTTTTAGTTGCAAAGTATTAATGCTAAGCATGTCACAGATGTTAATGTAAAATAAGTTAAATAGCCTGGAAAGAAGAAAAAATGTGTTGGAACTGTAATGCAAGATGTGAAATCTTGTGATATATTCCTGACTTCTGAACAAACGTCTTGCAGCAGAGATGATAATGCAGCTGACTTGCAGGTCTAACCATCCCTCTCAAACAGATGCTAGTGTGCCCAGATGTAGTATGCCTAGATGAGGACCAGGGAGAGAAAATGGTGACCAGTGATTAAAAATAATTCTAACTGATTCAGTGGCTGGATTTCTTCTGTCCTTTTTAAAGATTTAGCTTTTTATTAGTTGAGCATGTGATGTTTCTGTGCTAGGCTTCTGGTTCTGTTGGTTGCTGTTGTGACCAAGGCTATGTGGTAGGGAGGGACTTCCAGCCATTGTAATGGCACCCAGCCTTGTAGCTGTATAATTACCTTGTGACTCTGTCTGGCTCCCGCATGCTTGAAACCTGCGGGGTCTGATCTGTCCTTGAGGGCTAGTGCTGCAGTACCAGGGCTGCTGGTGGCCCTGCTGCAGGCAGCTGTCCTAGGCCCTGGTTTAGTGCTGCAGGCTTTCTTCGGACCAGATGGATTCTTGGAGGTCTTCTGTGTGATCCTGTTGGGGACTTCGTGGCATTTGAAGCGAAAGTCAATGGAGAAGTTTCTCATTGTATCTTGGATATGTCTTCTGTTTTTGTGAAGCATGGGAGACCTCAACCTGGAAAAACAGATCCTCCTGCTGGTACCTGGTGGCTTTCTGGAGATTGAAAAGGGAGGGAGAGAGTGTCGAGCTCCCTGCCACCGCTGCTGGTTCTGGCTGAGGATCGTGACCTGACTTGTCACTGTTTCAGACTTCTAGGTTCTCTTCCACCATGAAACAGGTTATTTTAAATAAAAAAATCAAAGTTAGAGTCTCCATCAGACTTGACTTAACCTCTCCCTATAAATTACCTGAATCATAGCTAATAATATTTGAAGGTAAATTTCTTTTACAGTGTTTTGTCTTGTGTCAGAAAGGCTTGATGACAACTGCTTGCAGTGGGTAATCAGAATGTTTTTTCTCTTTGCTCTCATATACCACCATTCACTATCTTGTCTGTGACACTTCTGTTTCTTAATTGAATATTAAAATATGCATTATTTGTATTAACATCAGTAACAGGAAATTAAACTTACTGGCTAACTACATTCATCTTCAGAATTAGTGATTTAAGAAATCAAAACAAAGACACAGAAAAAAATAAACTGTTTTTGACTGAATTGAAACTTTTTTCAGTTTTATGCAATTATGTTGCTAGCCCTTTCTTCAGTTCTTGCCAAAACAGTCCTGTCTTAACTGTACGTGCTGTACATACTGTACATTTCTTTTCAGTCTGACACTAACTTTTGTCATTAAGAAATTGCCTGTCATCTCTGAGGGTAGAATCCTTTTGTACTTCAACTACTCTCCAATGGGCTAGCAATGCTATAACATGCAGGAAAGTTATGTAGGATGACAGACACTGGAGGATGGTTTTCAGGAGTTCTTGGGGATTCTTCTTATTTGCCCTTTGAAAGCCTATAGCTTCTTAATTCTTAAAAGAGAGGGCTTTTATCTGTTTAAAACCAAAGCTTGGAAAATCTTGGGTGAAAATACGATTCTGTGGGAAGCTTTGCAAAACACCCAATTTTTGTGGTGTATACAATTAAATGAGAATTGTGATCAATGCATAAAATTATTCAGCATTTCTGTTTTGGCTTATTTTAGTTCTAAATATATGAATTTTATTAAGATGCATTTTAAATTTGGAAGCAAGTTGCATGTATTTACTACTAAAAATAATTGTCCATTTTAAAATATAGAGCAGTTGTTAATACAAAAGTTTAATTTGACTTTCATGAAGTTCTGGTAATCTCAGCCAACTGTTCTATAATTACCTTCACATTCTCTTGAGTTATTTATGATAATGCAGTAAACCATGTTCTTAACGATTTATTAATCTATATTTGATCTAGTGGACAAATACACACACACCAGGCTTACAAACAAAGGGCATACTAACACCTGAGTTGACTTTTAATGTGCTGTTTGGACACTGCTAAGCTAGGTAAGGTAGCAGGAGATAATTGCTGTAGTGTTTTGTGGTGGTTAAGTTGAATGGAAAGGGCATAAGCAAATCAAGACACAACCACCCAAGTGGTTGGTTGTGCACATAATCTATTTCTAAACTTCCTTATACCTATTCATTGTAAAATAGCAAGCACAGAGGATATTGTCAGAATAACATTCCTGACATGCAGTCAAAGTGTGGGAAAATAGTCATCCTATCTGCTGTGTATAGTCAGCAAGAGACCTGGCTGGTATTGGCATGGGTTGCCCTTGGTGTTCAACTTCAGTGTGGATAATTGCCCCTTTAAGTGTTTATCTTATTTTCTGTGTAAGGACTGTGTGTGCACAGGATGTATTAAAAGCTTTTTGCTCATAGAAATTATAACAATATTAACACTGTGTGTATTAATAAGGAATTTAAAGGAACCTCAGAGCCCAAACGAGTTAGCTCTTCCAAGGATTTTGATAGAGCTTAAACAAACAAGTGTCTGTTCATCCTAACTGTGCAGAATTATTACTTCCTGGTTTTAACAACTGTTAACTTTTAACAGTATAATCTTTGCTTTTCTCGTGGCTGATAACAGCTGCGCAGTTAATTAGTTTTATATGGGGTTTTTTGGTTGTTTGCAGCAAATGCAGTTGAACTGCAACAAAAATACCTTTTTTTTTGGTTTGTTTTTGTTTGTTTGTTTTGGGGCTTACCATTGTAAAATCTGAGTAATATTGGGATGTTTGTGGTATGTAATGTACTGTGAATATTGCATCCTCTTTATTATTTCTTAAATGCCATTCAGCAGTTGTGTGGGACTGGATCCTGATTAAAACTAATCTTAATTTGGTTTTGTGCCTCATAAAACTTACAGAAAATATTGGGATAGGAAGGCGATAGGTTCTAAATGAAAAAGGGGAAAAAAGAAGGAGTTATGTAGTTGTGCATTTCTTATGATTCACTGCTTTAAATATTTGCAGCATTTAGAAAGCTGAAGAGTATTTCTAGACGTTTCATGCACCTCAAATTGTCAGATTACTTTTTTTTTCTTCCCCTCAGGGTTAAACACTAATGTTTAAGGCCAAGCCTTCATTGATCACTTCTGTTCTAGTGGAGTCAGGGCGTACACGTTCAGCATTTGTCTGAAATAGCATGTGGTATTTGACAACTGTGAGCAGGAGCATGAGCCTCTTTTATGAGACATCAGAAAGCTTTCACAGTCTTCTAAAACTTCTTTGATACAAACATTTCACTCTTATTTTCTAAAATTCATTACTTTTGCTATGGTTTTCTGAGAGAATATTAAGATAGTCCTTTCGAAAAGGAAAGTGATTTTAGAGCTGACAGGGAAAAATGGCCAGTGTCTGGAAGACACTGGGTTGGTAATGCTGCTGAAGTGTCTGCATGAGGATCAGCTCTGGGTCACAGCGGTTGAACGTAACTCTGTTCCAGTTAATGTGCCTAGTCATGATATAATGAATACTCGATTATAGTGAAGTTACAGATTCCAAATCCTCACGTGCAGAGAAGTAACTGTACAGCACTGCAAATGAATACTCAAGTTATGTTGTTCAGGCCCAGAAAGTGTTTTAAGTGTTCCTTTGCAGCACCAGGCTTTCCAGTTGTTTCCTTTTGCCTGGAGGTGCTTGGGACATATTCTGCAGATCAGGAAAGAATTACAGAAATTTCCTGTGTAGAGTGACATTTTGGAGAGAGTTTGCTGCAGGAAAAAAATCCGATTCCCTCTGTGCCCTGTGCTGTAGAGTACTATTGCTCACACCAATGCTAGTTTTTTTCTTCCCTTCATCCCAGGGAAGGAGATTAGAAACCTAGGCAGAAATAGTTGACTTGTGCTCTGTGAAGACTATGGTAGTGCGTATTTTTAGTAGTCTATTTTCACAGTGTTCTACCAGGCTTTGTTTTCTAGTGCAAAAGTATGTATTGGAAGTAAAAAAAACATTCCTGCCCCTCAGTGCTTTCCTTATGTTCATTCTGAGGTAGTCCTTCATGTCACTAATATTTGGGCTGCCTTTGTGCCCACGTACCACCCTGAATCTATAGCTTGGAGTGGGAATGGAGGAATTTCTCTAAGTATTATTCCATCCTCAAGAAAGCAAACAAAGCAGCTGTTTGCTGTCAAGTGTTAGCTTCGGTTTCAGGGAGAAAAATGCTTTTTAACTATGAAAAGTGAGAATATATCATCTTTGCTAAGATTGACAAGGGCTGCATGCTTATTATAGTGTGTGAGATGATAGGCAACGCTAAATGTGGGAAAGGCTACCAGAGCTGGCAACTGAAATACACAGAGCTGAGGTATGTGAAGTACTACAGTTGGATTTCTTTATTTTTTTTCTTCTTCTTTTGGTAGATGTGGAAGCACAGGTTGTTTGATGTAAAAATACAGTGTTTACAGTGGCTTAGTGCATAGAAGCAGAATCAGCTTTCTGATAAGGGTGTTTTCCAGGTATGGTACACAAGGGGTTAGAAAAGGAGAAGCTAGTTAGTAACTGGAAGTAAGGAGAGAGGACTACAAGCTGACTGCATGGTGCTGAAAAGACTCTTTATCATAAGGAATTTTTCTCTTCCAATTTTCGTGGTGTGTGGGCTTACATTGAAAGAAGACAGGATAATTCTGATAGCTGGTAAGCATGTTGAACTTTAAATGAAACTTATGAAGTGCTTTACAGCAGCTGCTAACAAGCCACACAGAATAAAATTAGGCGATTGTGCTAATGATGAAGAACCTCCATTTTTACCATAAGCTCTTGAATGACATATATTTAAGTAAATAGAAGCAAATAATCTATGTTTTTGTGTGGAATACATACAGTCTTCCCCTATCTTTTTTTTCTTTTGTTTTATAGGTGGATGTTATAGCACTGGATGATCTGCTGGTTAAATTATAATTTATTATTTGGAGAGTGTGTTCTTTAACTGCAGCATGGTTCCTGTTGGTGTTTGTTGGTTTGGTGGTCTTTTGGTTGTGGTTTTTATTTTTTAATCCTCTTGTGGAAAACCTGTTTTAAAATACGTTGAATTAAAATCTTTTAGCAAATTGGAGGTCAGTGTGAGAGACTGTAACCTTGATGTTGCAGGGCAATTGAGAGACCTCAGTGTTATGTAAAATAGGTCTGAGATGCATACATTGGGGATTTTTTTGTTGTTGTCATTCAGAAGGTTATATGGGGTTAGCCACAGACAGAAACTATTGTAACGGAAAAAAAATATTAAATGTTTTTTAAATCATTATTTTTACAAACAACTTTGAGGCACTGTTTAACTACTTGGGATATATTGGCAATCTACACAAATATTACCTAAAAGTTCTTGGAAAATAAGGAGCACCTTCAAAAGCTGAAGTAGAAAATAAGGAACTAAAAGCTATGAATAAGAAAATATAAAGGTCTCTGAAGAGGATGTGTCTAACGCTAGGTGTCTGCCAGCTCACAATGCTCTTGCTGCGCAGACTGCTTCAGACAGCTGTGGTGCTGCATTATTGTAGCAAAGGGACTGATTTCTCAATGCGTTGGCTTTGTCGTGCAGTTGTTGCAGTATAGGTAGTTCTTCCAAGGTGCTTTTATTGGTAATCAAAAAATATTCTCTGTGTATAACACTCAGGTGGCCAATCTGAGCACTAATGTTATTTGGTAGACTGTACTGGACCTAAGCTTTAGGATATCATTGGGTATGGACACAGTTTGGACATAAGAGTTTGGATATGGTTCAAGTATTAAACCTTCAATTGTGTAATGGTTTGTGTTTGTGGTGTTTTGTTTTGGTTTTTTTTCCCCCTGGCATTAAGCCTGTTTTACTGTTTTTCATGTTAGCAAGTGAAGGTCAGGAGCAATGCCTCTTAGCTACATCGAACTTGATTTTTTTTAACTCCAGTTCATTCAGAGGCTTTCAGTTAATATTTTTTGTCTTGCGTTGGAAATAGCCATGTCATCTGTACGTTTATGGAGTAACAGGGAAAAGGGCTACAGAAACTCAGGTGGTTCTTCAGGATTATCTGCCTTCATGTAGGCTTAAGAAACGCTGCCTGCCTACCCTGTTAGCACAGCGGCTGCTGCAAGCATGAGGCCAAAGGTACACGATCAAGTCACCAGGTTTTTCAGTATCAGCTTTGGAATATTTTCTGTTGATGATAAGGCTATACATCAGTGTACCATATTGAATTTGTGTAGAAAATGTAAACTGAGTGAATTCTACATGTTGAAATTAATGTGTCTGCTACTGTAAAATAATCTCATAGATTATAGGCAAGTTTCGAGCAGTCAGAATTTCATATCTGTTTTGATTGCCTGACTTCTTTGTGATAACTTGACAAAGTGACTTGCATTTGTCTATTACTACAGCAATCAAATCTAGAAATATATCAAGAGCCTCAAACACTGTCTCAAGTTGCAGTTTTCCCTTTCCAAATGGTCGCCTCAGCTGTGCTTTTATCAGCAGTGTGCTCTCTGTATGATTTTTCTGCAGGGGAGATGAAGGACAGTGTCTG
>JANHGB010035891.1:0-15232 GCA_026283785.1 Coracopsis vasa | reverse complement strand
CATATGAGAGGCAGCCACTGGGGAAAGGATCTGAGTTTAGCTGACACAGTGGTCATTAAAACCTGAAGAAGAATAGCAGGGCATAGAGGGTTTTGATGCACACTTTTTGCTGCTAGAGGATTCCCTTCCTTTTGCCCAGTTAATTTCCTGTTGCAGGACGAGTCATGGGTTCATTGGGCAAGGTGTACATTAGGACAGGTTGGTTGATTTGAAGGAAATGGGTTGACTTAAAGAACAGCCTTTTTGGCTGGATGAATTGTGGTGCTGAGAAGCAGTATGCCTGTAGGTGACAGCAAAAGTCAGGACTATCGCTGTGCAGCACTCGCCTAGCATGGAAGAAAGAGAAGGTGGTCTTAACGTTACTTTTTGTATTTGCTGTTGTATTAAATGGTAGGAAAACTTGTTAAACAGCTGCTTCTGCCACACACTTCAGTTCCTTTTAAACCAAATGTAGAAAGCTTCTTTCCCCTGTAACAACACTGGGAACCAGAGGCTCTCGTAATGCATGCAAGGCACAGTTTAAGAATCACTTGTGAGGAGGCTGTGGTGGGCAGCAGCTGCTGACTGCCTGGGCGGTGTAACAGGCTGGAGCTGCAGGGTAAGACCATGTGTGCAGGCAGCAGCCTCTGAGTAGTGAGGGGGGATTTGTCCCTCAGAAAGTGGGGTGAAAGAGGCAGCTGAATAACTGGGGCTGGGGATCAATGTCTGAAGAAAGAGGGTGAGGTAGCCAAGGGGTATGGGACTGGACTCCATCTCCCTAGGCTGTATCCTGCAGGGTAGGAGGAACAAGGTCCACAGGTGCACACAGGTACCCAGGCTCAGAGCCAGTGCTGTTTGCAGTGCTATTGGTGCACACCCTTTTGGTTATAACCAGTTATAGCTGAAGGTAAACCAAGGACCAGCCATCTTAAAGAATGAAGTGCTCCTACATGTGATGCTGCTGTTAATCAGTGGCATTATCTGTATGCTTTGCTCTGTCCTCAGAGAAAGGGACTTTTTCCTGGAGGTGGTTGTGCTTGCTTTCCATTCCCTGTGGAAGGTAACTGTCAGGTTTTGGTTTGGTTTTAATACAGCTTTATACAATGAAAAAGTCGGAGTGAATGAGCGGAAGAGGAAGCGCAGAACCACCATAAGGTAATAAATATTTAGGTTGTTACATGTTAGGAACCACATTGACTAAGATGCTGCTTTTTCTCGGGTTCAAAATCAAAGTGTTATTTTCTATTAATGAGTCTCTATAGCTAATGTTTCACTATTTTGAAACATTCCAGTGAAAAAATAACACTATAACCCTCCAACCTGCTCCAAATATACTACTTTTCTCAATTAAAGAGTTTTTTCAATATATCATAACACACTTTAATCTGAAGAAATATTTTATTCCAATTCTACCCATATTTTATTATACTTATATATTTAATAAGGTATCAGAGCACCCTTGTTTTCATTTTGGGAGGTTCTACTTTATACCAAAATAAATTGCATTATTTTACTAGAGAATTGAGGTCTGGGAAGTTTGAGGTCCAGCTTTTACATGTAATATTGCATCCCTATTCTCTGTCACTGGATTCTTTGGAATTCCCAAAGAAACACTTTAATGAGCTTAAGTGGAAACCAGGGTGTTGCCCTTCTGTGTCTCACACCTCTGGTGGCCAACATCTACCACCTGTCTAGCCTAACTCTGTATGAAAATCAAGTAGGCTGGTAAATCACATTACAAAACCAGTTACCAAATAGACAAAATGAGAACATGGGGTATTTCCTTCTCCTTTAGATATCCCAGACTGTTAGAATCTTTGGTGAAGAATTCACTCAGGGGGCCTCCAAGAAGCCGTAGTATTCTTCTGCAGGAAGGGAATTTGTCTGTCTCTGGGGACAACTCTGGTGCTGTTGGCCCTACCCGTTACACTGAAGTGCTTATTCTTTGAATAGGGATCATTCCTGATAGTGCCATCTCCCAGAGACGTAGGCTGCTCAGTTGTCCCACAGCCACAACACATACTTTCTCCTCTCACATTCAACTGAAGACTTGTTTTTTTGAGTCATAGAATCATAGAACAGTTTGGGTTGGAAGGGCCCTTTAAAGGTCATCTAGTCCAACATGCAACTAATCAGGGAGATGGACTTTATCTGAACTGCAGCCTTACTCTTAGCAATTCCTAATGTGTGTTTGAAGGCAAACTAGAGTTAAAACAAAAGTCGCACGAACTGAATTAGGTTATTTATACCCTGAGCAAAAACTACTTAATCTGAATTTGTGGAAGCTGTATTATTTCATACTTTGATCAAAGCCTAAAAAGCTCTTAGTAAAAAATAATGATGTTTCTATGCTTGTGTGTGTGCAGAATACATTGCTTTGGTAACATTAGTAAATATTGCAAAATATTTACCTGTAAATGAAAGATTAACAATGTATTACAGATGAAGTAATGAAGTAACCAGAACTTCAGCAGCTATTTTGTATGTAACAGACGTACTTACACTTCATTTCCATAATAATGCATGAAGTGCCCTCTGGTGTCCAAAAAAATTACAGCTACTGCTGATGCTGGCTTTGGCTGCATCCTTGTCACACAGACACATCACAGGTACTTTCTGAGAACATGTAACACAAATGAGAAGCAAATTCTACCTGACAATAAGAAAAGATAGGAGTCTTAACTTATTTTTTTTTTTTTTATAGAACCACTTAACTTTGGTCACTGCTGACTCTAAGGAATAGATTGAGGCTCTGTCAGAAAATAATGACTGGGGCAGAATAGGTGGTCAGGCTTGCTCCAATTCTTGTGATTCCATTCATGTCTAGTTAGCTGTTTCTCCTAGAGAACATCAAGGAGCATAAATATTTCATGTTTACCACTGAAATTGCACCAGAAATTATGCCAGTTTTGCCTTTAAATTACTCTGTGCTGAAGTTCTGCGTGATGTCATGCTGTTCATGTCAGCAAAGAACTACAGTGTGCTGTAAGCTCTGTGGGTTTCCTTTATGTTGAAAAAGAGGAAACAAGTCATCACCTTCAGTACTGTTACTTGACCCTTCTTCTGAACTAGGGGTGAAAGCCTAAATGTGTCAGACAAGTTTTTAAAGGTTAAATTTTATCCCTTTATCCAGTATCGCTGCCAAAGAAGCCCTAGAGAGGCACTTTGGAGAACAGAGTAAGCCTTCTTCTCAGGAAATTATGAGGATGGCTGAGGGGCTCAATCTGGAGAAAGAAGTTGTGAGAGTTTGGTTTTGCAACAGGAGACAAAGGGAAAAAAGAGTGAAGACAAGTTTACATCAGAATGCCTTTAGTTCTATTATCAAGGAGCACCATGAATGCCGGTAAAGCTTTTCTATGTATAGATGTGGGTTTCTCTTCTGCTTTTTTGTAAATACTGTAAAGACTATGTTGTTTAAAACGAAAAGAAAAATCATTAAAGCACTTGTTTCTCTTACAAGCTCATGAGCTTCAGATGCAGTGTGTTGTGAAAGACCTAATTTTAATGTAAGAGGTTGGAAAGAAATGCTACTGTATATATTTAAAGAGTTGGTATTCTCTGCTTAACTGCAAGGAACCTATTCTGCATTATTCAGCTAGAAATGCTTTCCAAGTTAAATTAGTTGCAATTTCCCTGTGCTGTGCCTTTCTTGCGTCTGTGGTATGTTTAATGATTTATGGAGAACCCTATATAGGTAGCTTTAAGCTTCAGGAAACAAAGCCTTCACCTTGTATGTGAAGAAATGTTACAAAGCTGGATATCTGCAGCTATAGAAGATATATAGAAGATATTTTGCCTCTGCATGTCCATGCATGTGCTTCATTCCCCACATGCACCCCCATGTGAAGTAGCTAACTGTGCTAACCTTTGTGAGACTGTAAGCCATTAAGCACACAGCTGGGTCACATCTCCAGCAGTGTACACTGAACACCAGTGAGAAATGAGAACTTCAAGGAAAAGAAAGTGAATAAGCGACCTTAAACAAGCAGTGGTGACACTGCTGCATATCTAGTTATGGTCAAGGATGGGATATACTCATGGGACCTTGTGGGACTGCCACTAGATCTAAGAGCCAGATAGAGGAACATGAGCTGAAGACCTGCCTTTCCAAAGGATGGCTCAAACTCAGCTATCTGCCCACAACTATACACCTCTAATTGAATCTTTTCAGGTAAATTACTTGTGCAAGTTCAGGACAAAGCCATCAGAAATGGGCCATAAATGCTGTCATTATTAGGGTAGAGTAAGCTTACCAACGTGGAGGTGTCAACACTGTTCCTACTGTGTTCTCTTGTCTCAGAGTACCATTTAACTGCCTTAAACAGGTGCCAAGTAGAAGTGATTTTTTTGCTTGTTATCAAAGGTAATTAATTTATTATACACCTTAAAGTTTGATTTGGAAAGGCTTAGATATAAACACTGGGATATGATTTACCTTACCATAAGACTTTTGTGACCTGAAGGGAAAAATAGGGACTTATCAAGTGGTATTACTTTGGGCTTTCTCTGCATTGTATTTTTATTTGATTAAATCCATATGTGGACATACTTACACCAGAGATATTGTGTTAAGCTAAAAAGAGAAGACCCTTGCCTCTGAAATAAATATCCATACAAAGCATATACTGCACTGCACATTCCCATTCTCTTACACCCCACTAATTGAAGATAATCCCTTATTTGTCATTCCCTAGCCTAGAGAGATAATTGGGAGAAACAAATCCAGCGCCAGATCTCAAGCTACCAGAAAGTCAGGCACTGGGAAAGCAGAATTAATGACTGTAGTATTCACCAGGGATAGATTATCCAGCCATCTCATCAGCACTGCTTATTGTTATTAGAATCGCCCATTACTATATACATATTTTTGACTGTTTTCCCAGGGCTGAAATTAAGTGAGTACACACCAGTAGTATTGGCCAGATACATTTTAGTTTTCCATAAAACAGACCAGATGATTTAGATAATATCTAGATAATAGGCCCACAGAAAGCAAAAGGAGTTTAATGTTTAAGACCACTTAGAATTAACATGTACAAGTTAAGTGCTCTCTCTCTAGTGTACGTTAAATTACCTATGATACCTATTACAGTGACCATAGCCCCGTTCAGCTATGGAAATCAGGCTCCTAGATTTAAAGATAATACATTTTTATGGATGAATGCATTACTGTACCCCCTTAATTTGAAAGAATACTTCAGTTTGAGAACTCGAAGGGGAAGTGTTGTGTTGTGTACTCTCTCCAGGCTGTTCTCATCACTAGCATAGGTTATCTACTATAGCAGGGAAAGACCAAGCTGTAGCCTTTATTCAGCCCATTTATCAACAGATCATAAACTTTCCAAACAGATGAAAATGAATGCGGTTGAGAAGATTCGCACTCAGTGAAGGTGGTGGCATGCATTTGTGTACCTTTCATCTTATGTGATCTAGTGTTATGTATGTTGAAACTATCTGATATATATAAAACCTATTTATATTCTAAATTATTTTCTTAATTACAAAAGGCTCTTGGAAATGCTATAAGCCTGTACCTCCCTCCCCCCCATCAAATAAAGTATTCTTATACATTTGGTATTCCAGGTAATGGTTTGTAGTTCTGTTTTGGTAACACTTTTTCAGTTGTGTATTGCGCTGATGCGCTTACTCATTTTAGCATGTCATAATAGTTAATTCAAGAGCAGACTTACCGTAACCAGCAGAGGCTAATTGCAGAAGCATAGCAAAATAAAATAAAATAAAAAGTGACAAATAATGCCATTTTCTTGCAAAAGAGTAACAAAAGGCAAAGTGGAGGAAGCAGCCACCATTTAAACACATCTACCTGTTGCCCCAGAAATACAAATTAGAGCAGAATTGTTTAAAGAAAAAAGCTGGATGAAATCAGTTTAATGTGCTGCAGCTGCAGCCATTAGACTTAAAGAAAGTGACTTGTCACAAATCACACTTGACTGGGGAAAAACCTCTAGATAAGGCTTCTGAGGGGTAGCTTTATAAACCTGCAAGTAAGGGTTTAGTTGCCCATTTGACTAACATGGGCTGCACTGTTTTTCTTTGTGGGTGGTTTGTTTTTCCTACTAATTTTCCCCTGGTAACTTTCGGCAGGGTGTTAAAACTAGAATAGAGGCTAAAACAAGATGTTGTGACAGCGCATAAATCTATGGTTCACCTACCTCCAGAGTACTGTGTAGCATTCTGTCCCTCTCATCTGAAGGACACAACAGACCTAGAAAAGACCTCCATACAGGCAAAGCTGGTGATCAAAGGTTAAGAGGAGCCGTTTAAGCTACTGTCTCTCTTTTAGATTTAATGTGTGTACATTGAATGCTACAGAGCTTTACTGAATCATAAGCTGTGTTGAAAGGCTGGATGGAGGCAGGCTGTTCACCATCCTGCCTCATGTTAACAACTAAGAGTAAATATGTGAAGCTGGAAAGAAGCTTAAGGAGAAATACAAGTGGTGGTTTTTCATGTGGTGGGGTAAAAATCTATGGAACTTCTCCACTAAAAAATGTGGGTGCCAGAAGTTTATCTATATGGACAAGTTCACAGATGAGAAAGCCACCCCAAGCTGTTGTACAGAGAGGAACTTACATATTGCTCTGAATTCAAAACAGTTACAGGTTGGAAGAGTATTAGGGGAGGAAGAGGCATCTATGTTTATCTTGTTCTCATATTTTCCTGGGCATTGCTTATGGGCACTTGTGGAGAAGGATTCTGGGCAAGATGGACCTCAGTCTGCCCCACTGGAGCCGTCCTTAGGTGTGTGCACAATTGCATTGCTGTTCTTGGATGGAGGACTTTCAAATTCAGTTACTATTAAAGTGTCAACAAAGATAATGGAGTTTAAGGATTGAGGGGCTTGGGTATTTTTCAGCCTGCTAAGACTGATTTACAAAGGAATTTGTTCCTCCGTAGGGGATGCAATTTTGTTATAGAGAGCTACAAGGTACTAACTATATTTGAAATGAATACAAGCAAGCCTGCAAACCTACACCACTTCTCACTCTGCTACTTAAAGTGTTTTATACAGATTACAGCTGCAGGACTTAAAAGGTAACTGTTAACAGAAACACTAGCTATTGACAGTAGCCTTAGTTTAGCAGTCTTACTGACACCAAAAAGCAATACCTTTATTCCTGTTCATGAAACACCACATAGATAAATACCTCAGAATTATTCCCTATTTTGACAGCCATTACAAGGTTTAAAGTGCAGACAACTTCCTTCAGAAAGGCCATAAACTTTAGTGTTCAATCAAAATATAATCAATCAGTAAAATCTTATACCTAATTTCACATGATGGTTCCTCCTTCAATGCCCAAGCGCACTATTTGGGCATCCAGTTACAGAGAGAAGGAAATGCAAAGTTGATCAAGTCTGTACCAAATGTTGAGTTTAAGTTAAAGGGCCACAAGCAAGTACAACAAATGTTATGCTGCTTTATAGCTCAGATCAAAATGAAATTTATCACAGCTAAAAGGAGTCCAAAGAAAGAGCACTAAGAGGCAGATGTGCAAGACTAACCCTACAGAGGACAAAGTCATTGTGGGAAAAAAAAAGCCTTTTATTAGATTTTTACAAAACTTGTCAGGAAAAAAAAAAAATCACCTTATAGTGGATATATGAAATATATAAACTTACACATTCCTACCCACTACCTCACAGATGCGTATTTTGTCCATTACTTCCTTCAAATAGAAAGAATAAACACCTGCACTTCTATGCCAAAACCCAGATGATGCAACAACAGTAGATCATAGAGGTTATGGTTTCCTGCTACACTTTTTATAGCAGTGCAAAGGCTCTCTCTGCAGTTTGTCCTCCCCACAGTTATCCCAGTTTCAGTCTTGGGAGGAGATATTTTACTTTTCTCTTTTAAAACCAAGATGATTTTGTTGTTTCTGTTCAGTGAACAGCCCCACTACATCAGCACAAATGCGGGGCAAATAATCTCCAGCAGAGCAAAGGGCTGAGGAACTTCACACCATCTAGGAAGCTGTAACTGGGAACTGCATTCTCAGACTTTGTCATCTATTTAAAATATCAGCAGTTTTTACTTGATTAGCCCAATGCATTCGACTTACAGCTAGAATTATGCTTATGCAGTTCAGAGACCATAGAAAAAACTTCACAGAACCAGAACACTTTATAGTGTTTAGAGGAGTAATTATTATGTATCATCCAAAATTGTTCTCAAAACTAAGATTTCATTTAGCTTATCAATGTGATCAATTGCATCTTAGTAAACAATACAATTATGCACAGTTATCTTCCATTAAGAAATACTGTAAAATATATACAAATGTTGTTTCAGGCAAATGTCCTTTTCTCAAGTGCACAAGCTACATTTCTGAACTTCAGCACTGAGTCCCATCAAGTGCACACAGCGATCTCACTGTAGTCTTTGTGAAACCATCTTATTTACTAGTTTACTCACTTTTCAAAGACTCACTCTGAAAAGAATTACAAAGTACAAGATTTATATACATAAAGGCACAGCAATTCTGTTGAAACCAGCTATGTTACAGTACAATATAGTTCCATCAGTGCCTTTCATGCAACAAAATTCACTACCAAATTTTAATCTTTTAACTGCAAAAAGACTGCATCCTTCCCTTTTGGTAAAAAGAATAACCAGCTATTATTTAATCAACTCAAAGTTAATACAGGAACTTGAAAGAAATACATAAAATATTTTTTCTTTCTCCCTAAATTTGCTAGACTTTCAAGGCTATTTCTCCTCAAAAGAGCAAAGGTGAAGTTTCATTTGTGCTAAGATGACAGACTAAGAGTTTTGCGATAGAAATAGTTTTATAAAAATGATGTATCTTATATACGTGCCATCCTAGGAGGCATCAGCAGCAGCTACAGACAATTTTAAAGATAGATCAGGAACTGAGACAGAAGAAGATTTTGAATTCAGAGGACAGATTCAGATCTGGTATAAATAAATTTAACATTAGAATTACATCTTTGGATGGTCCAGTGCTCAGAAATACTCCATGCAATGGACATACCAAGCGTACTTCTAGTAAAATGATTCAAAATATTCTCCCCTTCTCCTTCCCTCAGTACCAACTTCAAGTTGTCATTCCTGAAGCTTCAAAGTTTCCCTACACATCAGTTGCACTGAAAGAGTATTTGCACTTTTTACATCTGTCTGCAGCTGAATAATTAGAAAGTAGACTGTATATTGCCATTAAGCTAATCAACTCCTAAAGCTTTGAGCTGCCGTTCAATCTCTTCATCTGATATGGTAGCAGCTTTTGATGTTGATGCAGATGGTAAGCCTCTGGCAGCTGACGGAGCTTTGGCCATCTAAAAGAAGACAGAATTTGAATTCAGTCACAATAACACATGTTGGGACAAGCTGACTTCTAGAATAAGACTGTATGTAACGGCTGCTTAAAAAAAATAAAAAAAATAAAAGGGAATGAAGACGAAAAAGCACCTGAAGTGGATGAAAATTGCCATACCTTTCCAGAGATTTCAATTCCTATCTCATCAAGCACTTGGTTAACAATATCTTGGCTTTCTTCCTCTTCATCAGAAGCATCAAAAATATCATCCAGAGTATCATTAACTTAGAAGAAAGAAAGAAAAAGAAAATTAAAAACCAAACCCATGCTGTATTAAGGAAAAAGGTTATTAAAATTACCTATCCTCCTTCCTCCTACTCTTCTACCCACCCAGAATGTAATAGTAATACCACTGTATAAGATACCAACAGAAAGCACCTGTATATTGGTTTCTCACCTCTGCCTTGCAAAGCCTGTGAGCACACCTACAGCAACAACAGGTTAAGGCATGCCTGCTGTTATAAAAACTATTCAGTTTCACCAGAATAGTTCAGTTGCTCTATCTCCCTCCCCACTAGATTTTAACTTTTCTTAAAAACATCTTCCATAATTCCACAAAAATCCCTTTCCTCCTCTTCTTCAAGTAAGCTGAGAAATTGTTAACTACTCGGCTAACAATGTATATTGCAACAAAACAGTTCTGCATTGTTGAGGTATTGACATCTTGCTCAACAATATACTTTTGAGTCTATTCTACTTACTTCAGCTAACACAGTAACAGGAATTAGGACAGGAAGGAGACTGCTAGCAACACCAGGAAGTTTGGTATTATTAAGGTGACAGTGGACAGATGCAATAGGGAATAGGAAACTTGCCACTCCCCAAGTAGTTGTTTGTAGCTTAAAATTAAAAAAGGAGACAAAACACCATGTATGTAAAGCTCAGATTATCAGTAACATCTAAGTTAAGCGTCCCAGAAGAACAAGCACATACGGAACTATCAGCTACAGAAAGAACATTTTTTCAAGTACCTCTACCAGTTATACCAACAAGGTTTTGAACAGGTCTTAAACCTTCTTCCCTTCCAGTATGTTCTTTCTAGAAGTATGATGGGTGTTTTGCATGAAGATGGGAAAGAATGGACTATAGATTCAGTACACAGAACTACTAAAAAGACTTAAGGCTCAGCCTCCCTGCTCAGACATGCACTGTTTTATTTGCTCTTCACTTTTGCTGTTAATCTCATTAATTGTAGATATAAAACTTCAAGCATCAGTATTTCTAGGTTGTACCCTTCCAACAGCAGTGTGGGCTGGAGCTAGCTGTTCATTGCAGTGTGGAACTTACTCATTTCTTCAGTCATTTCCATCTTCATGTTTTCCTTCTGGAAATTCTGCATTGTTTGTAGTGTCTTTTGTGGATCCATTTTCTTATTAACTGCTTGCATTGTCTATTAATATTGAAAAAACCCTTTATCATACAATGAGACATTAGTAAATATCAATATATACCTTCAGAAGGAATCAGACTTCTCTAATAAAAAAATATAGACATACAACAGATCAATAGCATAGCCTGCACCTAGTAAGAAATTTTGCTATCTATTATCCTAATAGATATGCTTTTAAACATATGCATCTTTCTTTGTACCATGATCCTTCTCCTGGCTGTGTATTACGAAAATGAAAAGAATGAGACAATACTTCTTAACTTGCACGCTATGGCCTTACTTTTAAAGAGGTAAATGACTGCAGGTTTTTTATTCAGTAAGGAATATTTATTTGAACTACCACTAGAGACTAGGCATTAAATTGCAAGTCTTTCTTTTTTATCTCAATTTAATGGAAAAAAATACTTTTCTCTGAAAAGCAAATATCCAAGTGTTCAGGAAATACGTATTAGCTTAGTGTGAACCTCTTTAATGGGTAGAGATTTTTTTTGCAATAGTGTAATAAACATCACCTGTTTTACTACGAGTATGCAGCATTGCCTTTGCAGGCACTCATATTTAATACTTTCTTCTTTCCTAAGAACCAAGCTATTGTACCTCTCATAGGACATCTAAACCTAAATATAAACATGAGCAATTCAGACATAAAGTTTCAACCAGCTTTGAAAAGGTAAGAGTTAGTTAATTAAAAGGGATGTTATCAAGCTACTACAGCTGCCACCAGCTTCACTGAAGCTCTTCTGCGTTTGTTTGAGTTTGTTTAAAGTGACAATATATTATGCTTCTAATGTTACTTGAATGTAAAAGACAGATTGTGTTCACACTCATATTATTCGGATTTAAAAAGTTGCTCTGGATCTAGATGGTGTTGGTTCTTTAGAATTCTTTTACAAGTGTTGTAGATGACTTTACTGTGTCCAAAATTAGTGCCAAACATGCTAAAAAGTATACAGAAAATACTTTGAAAGCTTCACATTCATGTATTTATCTTGCTTGTTGAAGTAACTGATTCCATATATTTTTTCACTGATAGTTGTATGAGATTAAGAATAGTTTATAAAGTTCAAAATGCACAAGTGAACATTTTTTCAAACTTTTCATGTTGATAAGGAAAACTACTCAGTTTAAAAGTGACCAAAAGAATTTAACACCATCCTCTCCAATAATGTTACACAAACTAGTCCATAGAAGTACCTTCTGTGTTCCAAACAACAGCACTTTCCTGATGTTTGTAGGTTTTTTTAATTATTTTTTTATATGTATATTTTTGTTTGGTTGGGTTTTTTCCTACTGACTTACCCTTCACAATTAGTCTACTGACACTTTGGGTTTGATAAATTTAATCCAAGACATCTTGCAGATAACAAGTTAACCATGTAATAATTAAAAAAGCAAGACCAACTAGTTCACATGCAACACCGCTGCAGGAATACTGAGTAAGCTGTTCCACTTGATTGGATGCACAGTCAGACAAATCCCCCCACTTTGTGGGTTAGTCAGGAAGGATGGTAAGTTTGCAGCAGAGCCACAACTTTGTATCACTTAAGTGCTGACAGCTGCCAACTCACTGCTTCTAAAAGATACCTGATAGCAAGGCCTTAGCAGTAATTACTTCTTGCACTAAATTGCATTGCATTACTGCGTTTAAATGGCACATGACTGGATTTAACCTCGACTGTGATAAAAGCACAGGTTGTCTACAATGATGTGTGCCAACTCTGTTTCCTACACCACAAGCTGAACAATCCTGTTTGCCAAAAGCAAATTCCCTATTTATTAACTCAGGGAAATAGGGAAAGTTCTCAAAAATGGAAAATAAAAAAAATGAACTCGGATAACTCTGATTTTTCAGACTTTCATGAAGTAAGATTTGTGAGAAAACTTAATGCAATACTGTTTCTTTAGAACATAGAGAGTGAGAATGACAGGGAACTCCAGATATGACTTCCTTAGGAAATTAAGATCTGAAGCAATAACCTACTTTTTGCACAAGCCATAAAGCTACTGTGACACACTGCCTTGATTTCTAGATGAAGCATGCCCTACTTTTGCCTGTAAAAACTGCTTGTGACAAAATATGGAGGCAAGACACCAGCAGCATGGTTTGGGATATTTTTTATGTACTAAAGCAAGTTCTTCCACTGGCATTAGAGTTCACTTTTATCATGTTAACATTTGACAGGTACCTAGTCCAAGAAAATATGCTTAGTTAGGTGCTAACTGGCTGGATTGACTAAGTAAATATTTCATAGTATGAATCAAATTACATTTTCCTACTGTATCCTCAACACCATTTGGGTTATTAAGCAGGAGGTTTTATCCTTAAATTACCTTAACCAAAATAACACAACTTAACTTTTGCAACCATATGCTGCATTCTAATGTAAAAGAATGTCTTGTAACACCTTACCTTTGCTGTAGTTGACATAGCTCCTGCCATCTTCATCTGAGAGTTCATGACCTTTGTTTGAGTTGACATAGAAGTGACTTTAGAGCTAACAGCATAAGTTCGATTTTTCTGCTTCCGCAGTTGTACGAGCTGTTTTGCCAGCACTTTGCAGGCTTCTTTGTTACCAGTCTTAGCCATTTTCTTTATTTCCAGTTCCTGTTAAAAAAGGTATTAAGATTAATTCTACAGATTTTTCATTCATTCAAAGATTATAATTAAACCTAATAAATTCCAAAAGTTAACTATCCTCTTGATTTTTTTAAAGACATTTAATGTTACATAAACAGTCATATTTTGCTTTTTCACCAAGACTATTTAGTAGAATAGATGTAATGCTGTTACGACTTCACCAGAAGAAGAAAACACAATAAAACTGAATTACAGCATGATAGCAGAGTCTTCCCCAAAAGACTTCAACATCTGCATAACATCACATTCATTTATATGTGCACTTTCAATTACATATCTGGATAGGGAATAACACTTCAAAAAACCCAAAACATCCAAACCTAAAAGTGGGTATTTAGCCCAGAGGTACCAGGAAAAGGTTTGACACAAATAATTCTGTCAGCTGGGATTTTTCAAAGTATGCCTTCTGGTTTGTGAGTTGGTAATGTAAACTTTCCAGCTTATTTTTCTTTGTCAGGCTTTTTAAGAAGAGCTTGCCATAATAGCTCAGTTCTTTGTCTATGTACAGTTGTATATTTTGATTTTTTCCATTAGGTAGAAGCAGCTTTTAAAGACCAGCTTTCTCCTGTGATTCTTCGGAAGAATATACCTGCTATGGCAACACAGTTACTTCACTTCATGTGCACTGGTGGTCCAGAAAACTGCACTTTTAAGATATATTGCTCTGAAAAGGTAATACTGGTCTCCACGATAGGCAAAATGGTCATGATAAAAGGCAACCAACCCACTGTATTAGCCCTTCTACTAGGAAAAATCATGAGTAAAGTTTACTACAGAAATGGCACTGGCACAAAGTCATCTCTGTAAATCCATAATTTCTGAAAGGCTGTGTTATACATACTATTTTTAATCCATGAATGTACAGATGAGCAAATAGAGTATAGGGCTGTTTAAACATTAGAGGCCTCAAATATACATAAAGCTGTTCTCTTTGTAAGTAGCTCACACAGACCACCACAACAAATTTCTGTAGCATGCCAAGAACATTACATTTGTTTTCCTTATACCTCAAGAACAGTGAAGGATGGGAGGGATTAGTTTGCACACTGGCAAACACTAGTTTGCAGCCTGATTTTAAGAGCAAACATTTGAAAATAGGGATTCTCAGATATTAAATACCTACGTAGCATCTATAACATGATTTTCAAAATGAAATACAAACCTACACCAGCCGTTGCTAAGTCACTGCAGATAATCCCTCTGAGAAATCATACTCTATATATAGATTATTTTAATCTTATGTAAGAATAATTTGGGTAAAGAGTTGCAATACATTATTAGCTTCTGAGAGGTTTGGGGCAAGCTTATTAATGTCAGTTACATTCTTCTGGAAAAAAAAAATCAAAATTCAGATAT
Source organism: Coracopsis vasa (assembly GCA_026283785.1). NCBI lineage: Eukaryota > Metazoa > Chordata > Aves > Psittaciformes > Psittacidae > Coracopsis > Coracopsis vasa. The sequence goes on along the minus strand of JANHGB010035891.1, from coordinate 507 downwards.
TCATACGAGGTTACTGAACTGAAACAGAACTGTCTGCATACTTTACGGCATTTTTATATGTAGAATTAATATAACTGAGTTTTCTCAGGATAGTACGTCACAGTTAAGGAAAGAAAAGTCTTTCTGAAGAAAGTATCCAACAAAGTGTTCTGAGATTGACTGGCAGGCCCTTGGTCTTTTTTCACCTGATCTGCCTCTGAAGATTAGTATTTATCGTCCACTGATCCTCTCACCCTAACAACAAATTTTAACTTTTTCAAAGACATATTTCACTTCTCTTTTCTTCTTCCCCTCAAAAATCCAGCATTTCTGAAACAATTTACTGTGGTAAGTAATCAAAACTTCAATACGAGTATTCATGAAAATTAAGGTTATTTCCAGAGTCAGAATATCTCATACTGGAAAATGCCTTATCTGTGAGGAAACTGCTATATCTTGCATGTTCAAAACTTCCAGAAACAATTTCTCTGATCTCTTTTAGCTTACGATTCTCAGCTCTTGGTATTC
>JANHGB010035889.1:0-11048 GCA_026283785.1 Coracopsis vasa | reverse complement strand
CGGCGGGGCTGTGACAGGCGGCGGGGCGGGGGGTCCATGGGGCGAGCGGCTGCCGGCGGCGGGACGCGCTCTCCTCACCGGAGCCAGACGCCGACGCGGCGGCAACTTTCCCCGACGGCGGCGCCGCGGGGAGGGAGGGAGCAAGGGAAGGAGCTGGAGAGTCCCTGCGCCCCGGAGGACAGTTTTACGGCGGGGTCCCCGTAGAGCCGTCGTGTTCCTTGGGAACGCCGCGGCGCCGTAGCGCGGCTTCCTGGGACAGCGGGCAGGGAGCGGGGCGTGCGGCCCCCGGGTCTGCGCGCCCATCCCCGCGCCTTCACACCCGTCCGCCCGCTCCAGCCAGGGCACAGCCCTGAGCCGGGAATGGTGTGTTTTCGGGCTGTCATGGCTCTTGCGAACTTGTTAGTCCGAGGACCAAGGCGCACAGCGACAGTGTAACTCAGCAGCTGCAGAGGCATGCTGCCCGAGTTTCCTCAGGAAACCCCTGGAAAATGTTAGTCCTGTAGCACTACTCTAAGGAACCGATGTCCGGAGAAGCTGGGGATTCACGGTTTCTCAGTATGAAGTCCCTAGTGAGTGACTCGGGTAACGCATCCGTGAGCCGTGGCTGTGGTCACTGAACAGTTTGGGTTAGAAAGGACCTTAAAGCTCATCCAGTTCCAACCCCCTGCCACAGGCAGGGACACCTTCCACTAGTGCAGCTCCAAGCCCCATCCAGCCTGGCCTTGAACACTGCGAGGGATGGGGCAGCCACAGCTTCTCTGGGGAACCTGTGCCTCACCACCCTCACAGGGAAGAATTTTAATCCCTTCTCTATTTCCCTTTACTCCTTTTTAGTTCAGAAATACTCACTTACTGCAACCAGAGCCTAGACTTTGAACAGTTACAAAACCACCTGGAACTGAGAACTAAACACAAGCATTCCAGCTGTAGGCGAAACCATCACATTTAAACAAACCCAAAACCATTAGTCCATACCTTAAATCCCTCATAGTCCTTTCTTGTCAGCCTTTTCTGCTACTCTGGCCACTGCAGAAGCCTTCTTTGTGGTATGGGAGTATCTCCCAGCTTGCCCTGCTTTTAAAGAGCTACTTAACCGCTTGATGTGTTTCAGGTGGCTTAATTCCTTAATGAATCTGAAATTCATAAAGTTCTTCTGATTAAAATCTCACTTAAGTCTGGTAAACTGTGTCTGATGTGTACAAGCCAGTGCTATTCCAGTGTGTTTGCTCTGAACCTGCAGATGTATTTCAGAGGAAAACTTCCACTGTTTGAAATAGCTCTGAATTTTCTTGTGGAAAGAATGGCATTGTGCTTTCAGCTGTAGTGCTGCATGCTCAGGTGTGTTGTTTTCACAGCCCTTGTGCGCAGCCACCTGCAGAACCTGGAGTGATGAATCAAACAGAAACTCTCGGGTTGAGTGCTTTCATGGGGTTTTAGGTTATTGTTATTTAGCGCTTAATTTCCCACCATCTTCAGAGAGAGGTGTTCAAAGCCAGAGCTTTCAAAGTGAATGTAGTTTTCCGTTGACGTCAAAGACACTACATCTTCACTGCAGATGTACAAGAAAAAAACCTGACTTACCCTGTCCTTCTCCTTGTTTGGATGATCTTATACTTCAAACTGTACTGCTTTGCACAGCACAGCAGAAAACACTCTGTGTTCTTCTTCATCCTAGGAGGGTAGATCTCCATAAGCCATCCTCGTGCCAGAATTGGCTTGAGGTGTGATCATCTCTGGCTACTGCTGTACGGCTGCTGGACATAGCTAGTGTTGTGCCTTCCATCACATGGAAGACATTGGTAAAGGAGAATGGTAGTTCTTCTACAGTAGTGCTTCTTCTAAGGTAGTGCTTCCTTTCCAAGGGCAAGTGTATAAGGCTCCCAATCTGTGCTGGCTTGAAAGCTTGAGAGGTGAATCTGAACTCTGCAGCCACATTGGTTGCATTATCACCAACTGGCTGCACCAGCCCAAATGGATTTAATCCTATTTTTGGGGTTGGTTTTTCTTTTTTAACAGGCAGAGATGGGTTTTTTAAGCTTGTTTTCCATTTCAGCAGTACTTTCTGGCTGTCAGCACCACTGATCCTCCCAATCTTCTGCTGCAAAAGTAGCAAAACAAACAAACTACAAATCAAATCCATGTGGTGTTCTCACAGACTGGTGAAGAGCATCATTTGGAGATGCATCCTGAACTCTATGCAAAGCATAGCACTCAGTCTGTGCATAAATGAGCCATTCTCTTAATGAAGCTGCTAATATCGCATGCATTTTGATGGCAAATTTACTGTGAGATAATATACATTAGAAGCGACTAGAATATGGCTGTTTACGATCACAGGCGTATCCTGTCCTATATCACATAGCCCACACACAAGGGGAAACAGGAGGAACACAAATCTACTGGCAGGAATAGTCAGAGTAAGAAGGGATCTTGTGTTATTGTCACACTTCAGCCATCTCGATGAACTGAGCAGCACTTGTAACATAAATACTGTTTGCAGTGGTGTGAAGTATTTGTATCCAAGATGTGAGTCTGTTCCCAGGGAAGTAAATGGCAAAATTCCCATCGATTCCTGTAGTCCAGATTTATAACATGTTAAAATGATGTTTCACAGACTTGCTGTTTATTTGGCCTGCTTAGGTGGAGAGTGTGACTGTGTTTACATGGCAATGGGGGTTCTGTTTTTCAGTCCCTGAATTCATTCCTCCTTCACTTTGTACGTAGTTGTCATTCATGTGTAGACTCTGCAGTGCAATTGCAATGAAAGGTCAGAAGCCACTGGAATACACAAGAAAATTGGCAACACCAAATAAACCAAGCGTTCCACTGCTTGGAGACCGGTGCATTTGAGGTGTTCATTAGTGCCCAGTACCTCAAAACAGTGATATCCAAACAGAGCTTGTGCTCCGATGCAGGCTACCAAATACTCAGGCAGTCTCAGCATCTGAAAGCCTCTATTTTTTTTCCAGTTAAATTAACTTCCCTATATTATGGAAGTCATCTGTGAGGGTGAAATCTGAGAATCTGCAGCCTTCAGTTTCTTTCTCCTTTACCCTATTCGTGTTTTGCAGTAGTACTCTATTTGGACAGGAGAAGTAACACTTTCTCTTTGTTGATAGTCACTTCATTTTTTTCAGTTGGTTAATTTTCAGGGTTTTATGCAGTATCCCACAACTGCAGGTTTTAAGATGCATTGTAAACTGCGTTTTAATCACTTTTTGCATAATATGTTACAGAAGACTCATGGTGCATTTTTCATACCCAGCGGATACGTTAACTTTCATCTTGCCAAAACTCAAAATTCAGACCAAATACAACCTAAAAAAGCTTGGTTAGCCCATCTACTTGTAATCTGTTTTGCAGAACAACCTTGGATTTTACACATTGCTTCCATGAACTGGGATAGACACAAGCACTTGGAGATGTCCTGGATCAGGATTTTCCATGGTCTGATGCAATCTTCCCCATCTGAATGGGATAGGACTGCAGGGCTGAGCTGCAATGAAGGTGTCCCTAGCTCAGGTTCATAAAAGGAGCAGCTAGCACGAAAGGGAGAAGGGGGAGCTGCTGGTGTCAGTGAGTGCTGTAGCAACACCCATTGTGCTGTTGGCTACCAGCATTCCAGCTCTACCACAAGCACCCTGTGCCACCTTTAGTTTGGTTTAGGGCTTCTGGAGCAGGCTCTGAGGCCTTGGGGTCAAATCATGCTGTGACAAGCTCTAGAGAATGGAAGATGGTGACACCACCAGATCAATGGTGGTGTATCCTCTCTTTTCCAGTTCCCACAGGACTGAGCAGTGTGCACCTCCAGCCAGTACGTATTGCAGATGGCAATTGAGAGAAGGGGCTGGCCATGCCCTTTAGCTGGCAGACTGTGTTCTCTTGGAGCTGCCGTGTGCCAGTCAGTGTGGGAGAAGATCTGGCTCCTTGTCATTCCCTGAGCTGATACATGGGAATCTTGCCCTCCTTCCTACCCGTTTTTCCGTCCCTCAACATCACGTGTGTGGGAGGGGGGAAACGAAGAGACGAGAACTTGAGGCAAATGTGAGAAGCGAGTGGAATTATCTCAAAGTATGAGGTATTCTCCAAGACGAATCCCTCCTGTCAGGAAGGGGGTGGACTTTTGGATCACAGCCTGAATTACGCTATTTTTATGCAGGGAGTAATTGAAATACGTAACATGAAATTATGTTAGTGCAAGGTAGGAGAGCAGCCATCCATGTGCCGTGAAATAGCCGGTGGAGGAGATCATGAGTGACGGCTTCTCACAGACAGCTACAGAAAGAAGGGATGATTCCCAGCCCACTAAACTTTTTTCTCCACGTTGTACAGCTCTCCTGTTCCTGGGTGTGTCAGCTCCATATTGAGTCTTCTGCCATCTGTTAATTCTGCTTGAGTCTCGATAGAGCTCAAGGGCTAGACCTTCAGCTACGTAAATACAGCTTTACATGCTCAATTTATACAAGCCAAGCATCTGCAGAAGGCTCTCATTAGAAGCCATGGCTCTCTTCAGCAGCGTGAGCTCTCCAAAGAGCTGAATAGAAGTGCAGAACACAACACCCAGGAAAGTTGCAGGGATGAATGCTGCATAAAATTACCAATACCCACTTCCTTTTTGTAGTTGGAATGGTAAATAGATGCCTCAAGCAAACATCCACCACCTTCATTATTGAAACAAAGACTTTCAAGGGAAGAAAACACTTTTTCTTACCTGCAGTAGGACAAATATTGCAGAAAAGGAATAGGGGCTTTCCAACATCTGTGTATTAAAATCTCAAACTTGTTTTGGCTATTGTGTTTTAAATCATGCTTGTTTTTCCCATGGACATGCAAATGAATGAATCTGGGTGATGTACAAGCTCCTCTGTGGAAACCAGAAGTTTTTCAGGTGTTTTTATGAATCTGTGTTTGTGAATGTTATTACTGGAATTCTTTAGCTAACACTGCCTTTCAGCCTGTGACATAGAGACTGCTGGTAGTCTGCAGAAACAAGCTATTTGTTCATGAAAGTGTAATTAAACAAAGCAAACTTACTGTCAGTAGGATTCACTCTGTTGGGTTTTGGTCTTGAGAGGATCAAAAAGTTCTCTGTGGTAATTTCTTCATCTGCTTGTGTAAGGCAACCTGTGATAGAATACCTGCATCCTGGTTACTGCTCCAGCGCTGGCAGTGGTATCAGCTGTGCTGTAGATATTCCTTACGGTGAGGTAAAGTTGGGCACAAGAAGCACTGAATCTGCAGGTTTCTACTGCTGCAGGTTCTGTTCTTGTCAGTATGGAGAAATCCATTGATTTCTTTGTTTCTAAAACAAAGATTTAAGTGACAAATCTAAATGTCTTATATAACTTCCTTGGCTGATTGGATTGAACAGGCACTCGACAGTCTTGCCAGCACAGGGTAGTCTGGAATATTTTTGTGCCATGAAGTGTCTGGACCGTCTAAAATGACAAACAAGCTTGAAAAAAATCAGAAGGGGTTCTCAGATAATTTGTGATCAGAATAAATGCCAAATTATTTCAAGTTTGTAGCTCCTTGGTTGTGACAACTCCAGCTTTGTATGTGACTAGCAGAAAACCAAGGAGGTTTTATCTCTGCTGAGGGATCTGGCATGGTCCCTCGGTTTTAATCCAGTGTCCAATGGCATCATGCCCAGATGTGTTTTAGGAAAAAAAGCTGCTTTCTGCCTCTATTTTATTAGCCCATACTTGCCTGAATACTTAATACTTTCTTATTCTTGTTCCCTTTCCTGTGATTTACACTGAATCCCTTCCTTGACTTTATCCACTTAGCCGTAATAGTCACATACGTACCAGCCATCATCCTCCCATAGCTCATTCTTGACTGCAGTCTCTATCACAGTTGAAATATTTAGTACTGTTTATGTCCTTTTGTCAGTATTTGCTCTTCATTCCTAGTTGGTAGAAGTCAGCTGTTGAGCTCTACTTGCATTTACAATGACTTTTTGGTTCATTTCACTGTCAAGCTGTGCACCAAACTAGTGCTGCTGCTTTTCCATTGCTGCCACACCAACTTAAATGCAAACAAGTTTCTCTTCCCTCCCTCATGCCTTCTGTTTCCATCAAAATAGAAGACAAAAGAAATGGCCAGTGACATTTTTCACTGGGTTTTGTTCACTGCTTGTCATCGAAGCAGTTCTGTGGAGGTCTTCACTACTTAACGAATACGTAAGGAGATGGAGTTTGCTTAGCATCTTGCAGTCCTGTTTGCCATTTAATGCAATTTGGACAAATGTACTTGAAGATTCAGAGTGAAGATGGGAGCAGGCAGGAGAGATGAGCTGTTAAATGGCCAAGTAGACCAACTGAATTTTAAGGAGTCTGGAATGCTGTTCCAGAAGAAGGTTGTGACGTGGAGAAAAACAGAGAATCAAACCCAGAAGGTGAAAAGTACATTCACTGGTAATTGGTGAGAATGCCAAAACACTGAAACTTCTTGCAGCAAGAGAGAAAAGGAGTGAAAGGATTCGAAGATGAAAGTAACCTGAATGAGGAGATGGGTGCGTTTTGGCTAGTCTGGATTGCAGGACGGGCTGAATTGTTCTGCTTTGAATCAGTGGGTGTCAGAGAGGTGTACAAAGTGATGAAGCACAATTGCCTGCAGCAGTTTGCAGGCAACAAACTATCTCTGCTCTGTAGTGGATGTGTTCAGGTTAGTCAAGGGAGGAGCAGGAAGCAGGAACGAGGTTCCTCAGGCTCTTCCTCACCCATCAAATCCCGTGAACACAAACACAGCCTTAGCAGCTGGCACAAAGGACAAGGGTGAATTTTAGACTGTATACAATTTTGTATTCTATGGAGAAAGGAGTGATTGGATACTGAAGGGATTCTAAATTAGTCCCTGAGTTTGAAAAAGGGACTGGAATGTGCAATTAATTTATGGAAACTTTGATTCAGAGGTAACCTGGAAAAGAGAAAAGGAAAAGAGCTTTTTTCTGTTCTTACTTTCTATGAGATATAATGTCAATCTGTCACACATAACATTCTGTTGTCTTTGGACTTGTCTTCATTTTAGAGGTTTGCAACTTTAAAGTTACGGAGTTGCAGCACTACAGTGGATGTATAGGGCTTGGTTGTAGCACTGCGCAAAGATGCTAGTCAATAGAGATAGAACAGGATAGAACAGTTCAGTTGGAAGATACCTACAACGATCACCTAGTCCAACTGCCTGTCCACTTCAGAGCTGACCAAAAGCATGTTAGGGGCATTGTCCAAATGCCTCTTAAACACTGAAAGGCTTGGGGCATTGACCACCTCTCTAGGAAGCCTGTTCCAGTGTTTGACCATCCTCTTGGTAAAGAAATGTTTCCTCATGTCCAGTCTAAACCTCCCCTGGTGCAGCTTTGAACCATTCCCACATGTCCTATTACTGAATACCAGGGAGCAGAGCTCAGCACCTCCCTCTCCACTTCTCCTCCTCAGGGAGCTGTAGAGAACAATGAGGTCACCCCTCAGCCTCCCTTTCTCCAAACTAGACAAACCCAGAGTCCTCAGTCCCTCCTCACAGGACATCCTTCCAGCCCATATCTGAAAGAAGGTAAACCAGTTTAGAGTGTTACACCTAGCTCCAGTGCTTGGGATGTTTTTAGCATGAAGGTTCTGGCAAACCTTACTGGCAATTAAAAACATTATCTGTGCCTTACACAATTCTGCTGGAAGTTACTGCTCCAGCAGCAAGGGAAGCAGAAGGGAATGCTCACCTCTGCTGCAGCTATTGCAGTTCACAGCCCAGCATCTTGCTTGAAACTGCAGTTAGAGCTCATTTGCCTTTCAGATGCTGCTCTGTGAACTAGAGCACTTGTGGTGTGTTGTACACTTAAGGAAGCTGGTGTGGCAGCCATAACAGAGCTGATGTGTTCCACAGCAGAGAGCTGGAGCTGGCATCACACAGCAACCTTAGACATCATTGAATACAAGCCAGGTGCAGGACATGACATCAACATGGGCGCAGCCTCACATGAGAAAGAAAAGTTTGTGTTGGTGAGCTTGCTTTAGGGGTTCAAGGAATGTAAACCCTGGGTTTCCCTAATTCTGCTGAAGACTGGGAATTTTTCATTAAGCTAAGGAGTTAATCCTTCTTCCTCTTCCTAGGTTTTTTGAGCATTTGTGTTAACTGGGAGCTCCAAAAGGAAAATATCGTAAAAGCTTGGGAAAAATCACATGCAGTTCTACCTAGCTGTATTTCACTTGTTGATTCCCAAATGTTGTAAGCTTACTAGGTTTCATTAGGTGCAGAGTCAAGGGAAAAATAAGTAGACAGAACAAAATATTTGATTCAAAATACTCATTTCCACAGGCTGTTTTTCTCCATTTTACCTCTTTAGATGAAGTTAGTAGCTGCTCCCATTCTCCTTCCTCCTTATTATAAAGTCCTTATCACAAAGGCAGTTCAAAGCTCAGTTTTTCCATTCCAAGGGAGCCAAGCAATTTCTACTTGATAGCCCCTCAAAAGGCCTAGCAATGCAGTCCTGACTCCAACAACATTTGGTGTTTCCTTAGAACCCCGTCCCCTGAGGCTCTTGATTAGATGAGAATCTTTGCTTTTAAGAAGAGATAAAAATGAACTGTCATGGTTTTGGAGCAGGATTTGAAGATATGATCCTGTCTCAAGAAAAGGGAGGCCAATGGAGGGGGAGGGAAAGTTTTGGAGAACCTGATTAATGATTTTTCAGCACTATTATACTGAGCAATAATGACGGCAATATTATACTGAGCTTTAAAATAGAAGCAGATACATTGCTAACTAATTTACAACTCTGCCAGACTAGACCAACCCATGCACACTTATGCCTTTGAGCACATGATCATGAAATATCCAGACTAGTAAATATAAATGAGATGGTTGATGAAAGCTGATTGGTAATACGCTAACTTAGAAGCTCCAGTATAAGCATACCCAAAGGATGTTCATGATCAAATCTTGCTAGAGGGAAGAGTGAATACAATCAATGGAAGAACTCCTGAGACATAATTGTGTTCACCACAGGGCCTCGACCTGTACCACATGTCTAACTTCAGTAGCAATGCTTATACAAGGAACTGCACGGGGCACCGAGACTGCAATCTTTGCGGACATGAATTTAAACATATCACAGCTAATTATCCATCATTTCACCATCTTGCCATTTATCAAGGCTGAGCTCTTAGTTTGCCACAAGCATCGATGAATACTTACACAACACTTAAAAGTGCCTCGAGTTTGTGGGTAGTGATTTTGTCTGTTATACACAAGCAAGCTTGTAAAGGATGCAAAACCTGGATGGTCAAATTAACCGTGAGATTGTGTTGGAAAAAGAATTAACTCCTTCAAAATAAGAATGTGGTTTTCATAGAGTGTTTGTACATAGTTAGGTAAGCCCTTGAAGAACTGAGATGTTAATGAAGATTTAATAAACTAGATTATAATGAGCCATTGTTAGGAGTTTACTATGTTAAAAAGTTGAGTCATTTTACAAAGTATGAATCATAGTATTTATACAAAGATATTTTACCTGAAACAAAATAAGCCCAGTGATGCATAACACTGTCCAGCTGAAACAGTTTTGCTGTTTTAGGTTTAGAATATGTATTTATTTGTATGCATTTATCTATTACACATGCCCAGATGGTGAGGTGGGATCTTGGGTTTAAATAATTTCTTCCTTATGTAGGTAGATAACCATTTGTTGTGTTTTTCAAGGGCATTCATAAAAGAATGGATTTTAGATTTCATAAATGGTTTTGTTAATTTGCTATTTTTATAATACTTGCAAGACCCCTTCTGTTGCCATGACAATTTGATTTCCATAAACATGATTTTTTGTGTGCGTGAATATCCAACATTGTATTTTCTATGCTGTGTTGGGAGGAGATGGCAACTCGAGACCATAGGAATCACTATGCGGAGAGGTTCATACAGTCAGGCCTCTTTCACTGACAGTGGTCAAGATTCTTTATAGTAAGATAAAATAAGATCTTGGATTGAGGTTTATGTAGTTGTATTTCCTGTAAATTAAAAGACTACTTTTCCATGTCTCCTTGTAAACATGGTTTTGGAGTCAGGAAGTTTTCAGTTGCCTTTCCACTGAAAATTGCTTCCAAGAATCTGAAGACTAAATTCTAGGTAAAAGTATGGCTGGATCTCCTTGGATCTACATACACAGAAGAGTTGTAGAGACATACAACTCATTGTCCTGCAACCCACTGTGGAGTTGGTTTTGTAGAGGGGGGGGTTCACAGGAGATTCAGGACTGTGAGAAAGTGTGTGAAAATGGAGATGTGTGAGGTGTAGCCAGAACAAAATCCTTTCTAGCTGTGGGATCATCTCCACACCTTCCTTTTGTCTTTGTGAAACGATTGCAACAAATCAGACTTGTTTCCAAACCCATTTGCACCAGAGTGGTTATTGAGTAACCTGTTGAAAGGAGCAGCCACATTGGTTTTGATGTAGTTAGACATTTGAGGTAGTGCAGATTCTGTGCATTGGCCATTAAATTATCTTCCTTGATCTATTTAATTGTGAAAGCATTGCCAAATGTTCCTGTCTGTATTATAAGGATAATGTTTTTGCTACATGTCTCTTTTCTTTAGCTCTGCACCTGGCAAACTGATCAATAACAGAGAAGGCTTAGCAGGGGGTTTAGAAAACAAATCATAGAGTCATAGAAGGGTTTGGATTAGAAAGGACTTTAAGATCATCTGGTTCCACCCCCCTGCCATGGACAGGGACACCTCACACTAAACCATGCCACCCAAGGCTCTGTCCAGCCTGGCCTTGAACTCTGCCAGGGATGGAGCATTCACAACTTCCCTGGGCAACCCATTCCAGTGCCTCATCACCCTAACAGTAAAGAACTTTCTCCTTATATCCAACCTGAACTTTCCCTGGTTTAGTTTAAATCCCTTACCCCTTGTCCTATCACTACAGTCCCAGATGAAGAGTCCCTCTCCAGCATCCTTGTAGCCCCACTTCAGCTACTGGAAGGCTGCTGTGAGGTCTCCACGCAGCCTTCTCTTCTCCAGGCTGAACAGCCCCAACTTTCTCAGCCTGTC
>JANHGB010035881.1:0-29404 GCA_026283785.1 Coracopsis vasa | reverse complement strand
TAGTGTCACTACCACATTAGGCTGTAAAAGAGCAGATGCAGATCCAAGAGAAATATTCAAGCAATAATAGATAAAGCTAATAGCAGTAAACACTAGTTGTGCTAGAATGCTAATGCAGGTTCAGGGGGAATCACCTTTTCAATAGTACCACTATGAGTATCTGTGTTCATGTGTTTTTCATCACCTGAACAAGAGCTGGAGCAATCCTGAACCCTGCTGTGAGACCATAGGGCAGGAGTTCTCATGCCTTTCTGGGGAGCATCTGCCCCCCAAAAATGTACCTCCTCTTTCTGAAGGACACAGATTTCATTTACATCAGAAGCATCATTGATTTTCTCCTACACTATGATGCCCACTACCTAAGAGAACTATTACATAAATGAATACTTGATGAAGCTGTGCATCAAGCACCTGAGGGCTCTGGTCCATGCAGCAGCCCTTCTAGAGGGAAAAATTTATGGTCCAAGTTAGGAAAGAAATCAAGAAAGACCTAGAGACACTTCATGATGGTGGCTTTTACAAGTAAATGGCTCTAGATTAAGATGATTTATTCTGATAAACACTTTGATAATCACAGCTGCCTGAAATCACCTTAGAACAGCTGATACCTTAAGTCAGAAGGGCCCCAGGCATGTGGCCATTTTAGTCAGGCTTTTATTTGACATCAAATTTCTATAAGTCTGTGCATTTTTAATACATCATGATGAAAACTTTATCTTTCCTGCCTTATGAAGACCAATATGGTAAGTGTGTTGCCCATTGGACAACAATTGGTGCCATTTTCTGAAAGCACAGTGCTAACTATTATAGAAACCAGCAGAGTATAGCTGTAGCTCAGCACACAGCTTATGATGGATTTTGCTTAACACTGTTTGAGTAATGCTAAAGAACCTAATATTTAGGGGAAAAGTGCCCTCAAAGACCATGACAGATCACTTCTTGTTTGTGGTTTTTTTCTCCCTCCCTCTCCCCAACCCGTTTTCCCAAAGCTTAGTTCCTATTCCAAATCCGTGGCCAAGTCAATTGCAGATCTCACAAAGACTAGGAATGCAGTCTTTGGAAATGCTGGCCAGGTGACTGGAACAGCAAAGACTTATTAGCTGTAGCCTTCATTCCTTTTGGGATGTTAGGCATGTTTTTCATTTTCTGGCAGAGGTTAGTTAGGATTGCTCCTTTCCCTGTTCAGCATACACAATTTTCAGTGGAGGCATGAGATTGGAAATCTGACCAGCACTGTACTCAGGGTAAAAAGTAGTACTCGAAACCAATCTAGTGCAATAGCATAAGCAATCAAGTATCATCACAGCATTACAGGATTGATGGAGGTGACTGGGTTTATCTTAATCCAAGTAAGCCGAAAGCAATGTCAGAAAACAGCAGAGTAAACAGCAAAGGATGGTGATCAGGGGCCAAGTGCAATGCATGTTCATGGGTAGAGGTGTTTAGTTAAATTTTAATTCCTTTTTGAAGGCCAAAAAGGGGAAGCCAAAGTGGGAAAGTGTCATGAAATTGGTAATTCTGTTCAGGCTCTCAATGTAATTTTTAGCATGGTATCTGAGGCTTTACATTACTCTTTGTTTGGTTGTGTCTGACTTTACTCTTGCCATTTGCATCTTGGTCATGTAACCCGAAAGCTGTTACTAAGCTTATTTAGGGACACGTTGGTGCAAGACAGCAAGGAAAGTTAGAAATCCAGACATAAAGTCAAAGGTATGAGGTTTGTTGAGCAAATATTGTAATTTCCCTTTGACATGGGGACCTTCAGAGGCCCCTAGGAAATACCCAGGTTTGCATCAAGACTGTGAAGAGTTGGGATCAGGTTTCCTTTAAGACTACATGATATATAATCTTCTATGAAGAACTCTTTTGTAAATGCTTGAAAAATATCTGTTTATTTATTGAAGGGGGGCACGTATCATAAGCTTCCTATCAGTCAGAAACAGTCAGTATGGAAAAGCTTTAATTTGACCTGAGACTTGGAGAATATAAATAACACCTTTCATTCAGGGCACTAACATCATCTATGCACAGAATATGGTTTTGCTTATGAAGTATTAATGTTAATATGATTTCATGCCTGAGTAAATAGGATAGTAGATCTATTTCTATGCATGTGCTTTTAAGAACCTGTTTGAAGGAGCCAGTTATCCACTGAATAATAAGGCAAACTCTATATAAGAAAGAGAAAAAACCCAGCGTATCATGAGCTTGAATTCAGAGTTAATCCTTTCAAGCTCTATAAATCTTCAGTGACCATCAAGGCTTATGCAGGACGTACTTACATCTAAGCAGTAAAGATTAAAGTGTAAGATCAATAGATGTAATCAAAATGTGTTTCATTTTTTTCCCTTTCTCAAATGATAGCTAATAAGACCTGGGAAGAATTGAGAGTATGTCTGCAAAAAGCAAATAAACTCCAGAGATTCAATCTGATAAAGTAAAGGGTTGGTTGAATGTGTTACTGGTTGGTGGAAGGCACTGGAACATTTCCAGTTCTCTGCAACTTGTGGAAAAAAATTAAGAATAATCCATGTACATATATACAAGGAAACCAATAAAGGGCCAGATCCAGAATTCACTGGAGTCACAGGGTTGTAGAGATTTAGACTCAAGCCAGATCTTCACCAAGCAAAGAACTTCTTTTCCAATTTTGCTCCTATATTTAACCCAAGCTGTTCCAGAAGCATCATCATCTTCTGCTAAAAAGACATCCAATCTTCGTATTTTTCATGGGTAATTCCATTCAAGATGGATTGAATGAAAGAGCTGTGTGATTCGTCGCATCAGGTGGCGAGTTTGCACACACAGGTCCATGAGAACAACACAACAGTGTACCCTTTCTACTGTGCCAGCCCTTAGAGTTCAACGTACACCTTTAGAGATCACTATGGTAGTGGGCTCTAAGAAGCTTGCTATGCTCAACTTGAGCAAAGCTTTCCAAGAATGCAATTCCATACTTAGGTACATACCAAGATTTTGGGTTCTAATGCATGAAAAGAGCTGGAGTCTGTTAAGAGCTTGCCAAAGAGCACCATAAAGAACCTGATGGAAGCACAGAGGCTGGGCTGTGGCAGCAGCAAAATAGAGATAAAATTACATTATGCCAGAAAGAAACATTAGCAGATTAATGGCAGCATGACAATCTAAGTATGTAGCAATATGTAAGCTTCAATGCCATTTTCTAGCAAATAAGATCACCAGAACAAGTGTTCAACAATGGAGAACAGTTAGTTAAACAAGAGCTTGAAAAAGGCCAAATTGCCCATGCTTCATCTTGTAACTTTTCCCAGTCTTATCTTTACCAATAAAACCAGAAGAGCTATAGAGCGCAATTAGACAGCTCCTTAAACCAAAAGAGCCTCTAGAGCAGTTGCAATCTAACATTAAAACCCATGCATTTTGCTTCAAAATGATTTTGTTCCACATTTGCAAAGTTATGCTTTTAAGATAAACCTATTAATTTTATCCTTTATATCTTGTCTAATGAAAAATCTGACATGGAGTAACCTGCCATGCATGAGGCAGTCTGTACTTTTGTGGGTGGCAAATCTGTTCACTGACAAACTTCTAGGAAATCTGTCACCCAGCAGGCTCTGGAGGTCCCAAAAAGCAGCAGGACAATCTGCTACAGACCTGCTTGGGCCTTAGCTCTAGGTGGAGAACGCACATGGCCATATTGCAGGGGGTTGTTCTGTCTTGGCAAGCAGTGGCTAAGCATCTTTGGCAAATGGCAAGAAAGCAGGGAAGAAAATTAGAGGTCGCAAGGAGCACCATGAAAATGGACTTATTGGCAAGTGCCTGTTGCAAGACAAATAACTATAGAGAGGCAGGAGCTTCAGAAACACCTGCGTTCACCAACTGTCTTCCCAATCACTATAAACTGTCCATTTCCATGCCTGCAGTTTGACAGCAGAATATGCAAAGTTTATTCTTTGATATATTGAGCATCTCTTGCCCCTGTATTATTACTGATGCAAGCTATAAAAAATACAATCAAATTATTCAACTTAACTGTGTATAAATAGACCTGTTTTGATTTAAAGAAAAATAAACTTTAGAATATAAATAGGCTTAGTTTTCCTATAAAAGCTCTCTTTAGCAGTGCCAATCAGGAAATACTTAAACCTACCTCTGGGATACAAGCAATTGATCAAACCTATAAAACCAAGGTTATTGATTATAACTATGGCAGCACTAAAATTATACTAGATGATTAAATGATCAAAAACATGCATTAATTGCTTTACATTAAAAGTAGGGCTGCATAGAAGTCCTTATAGTCTAAGGAGCAATGAAGAAGCATCACCACAAGGAAAAGAAACAGAAAAATACTGTATATCCTAAGCTGTCTGTACAGTTTTGATTTAGTACTAGGGGGTTAATCCACCCTGGACCGCTCCCAAAGAGCGGTGACACCATTAATCATTCTTCTGACTGGAAGAAATGACAAGATCTCTGGTGTTGTGTGCGAAACAGGAATTTTTGTTCCTCAAAAGACAGAGAGATTTGAAACATGGCTCTGGTCCAAACTGGAGAGGAAAATATAACAAATATATCAGAAGTATCTAATGGGGAAATTTTAAAAAAGTTGGTTCAGCTCTTTAGACATTTGGGCTATTTTGAAATAGAAAAAACCTTTTGCTGTACTAAAAAGTCACAGTTGAAATGAAGCTAGGACACAAAAATCCCAAATCAGAACAAATGGCAACATCGACGATAATTATAAGCATTAAACAAGTCAAAATCACAGAATCATAGAACGGTTTGGGTTAGAAAGGACCTTAAGATCATCCAGTTCCAGCCCCCTGTCATGGACAAGGACACCTCACACTGGATCATGTTGCCCGAGGCTCTGTCCAATGTGGCAGTATGGGATAAATCAGGGTTTTCAGAAATGTGTCCTCCTCTTCTTTCCTCCTAAAAAAAAACCAACCCAAAAATCCTTGCAAAACGTTGAAATAAATTTTGTTTTGGATCAGATTTCAAAGGACTCCCTCAGCATTTACCCAGGCAGTTGTACTTTTTAGCACTGCCAGCAAATTACAAAGTACCTGTATTTCACAGGGCATAGAAGTTCCTATTGCTTCTGAATCTGCAATTCCCTTCTGCCTCCAGAGCCCCACACAACTCACATTTCTTCACCACATCAAGATTCCAGATAAAGCCAGTCCCTGCCCATTTCCATTTGTACCAGTGCCAAGCTGCAAAAAAGCCTGTAAATGAGGAGAAAACTGTCAATAGCCAATTTCCCTTCGATCTTCATGTGGAGGCCTGTTCTTCATTTACACAAGGGGAGTTGCAGCTGTGGCAGCATTGAAGG
The DNA here is from genome assembly GCA_026283785.1 of Coracopsis vasa. Classification (NCBI taxonomy): domain Eukaryota; kingdom Metazoa; phylum Chordata; class Aves; order Psittaciformes; family Psittacidae; genus Coracopsis; species Coracopsis vasa. Next base: position 24,084 of record JANHGB010035881.1, on the reverse strand, counting down.
TAAGAGCAGACACCTTGCTTGTGCACAGGTCTCCTACTTGTGTGAAGCACTATTTGACTTCATTTGCTTTTTCATTATTTCAAGCTTATACAGGGTGAAGTTTATCTCCTGCCCCCCTTCCTCAGGAGACTTATTTCTTCATCAGGCATTTAAAAAATGCTCTGTTAATTTCCATCTACATTGCTGCTCGGTGCAGGGGAAAATAGATGCTTTTTATAGATTTATTTAATTCACAGATGCTATTTTAATTGGTCTCCCATGCAGTTGTCTCTCACTGGGAATCTGGATGGCTCTGGGGAATTGGCAGCAACTTTCAGAGCTTTTCCAGGTCAGCGATTCTGATGTAACCAGAGTCATTGGTAGAAACTATTCGATGGGCTGTGTGAAATAAAGCAGTGATTTCAGTCCAGTTGCAGCTTGACAGATTACCAGCAAAACCAATGGGTGCTTTTATGGGCCTTTCTGGAAAAAGAGCCAGAAAATTAGCTTCTGCAAATTACCTTTCACATTAGGGCTGAAGGCAGCCATCACACTTGCAAGCTTTATTGTCAGCACACCTTTTTCATGGTCAGTTATGGAGATTTCCAAATCCTGTCAGTTTGATATGCTGGAGACAGTTTGCCATGCTCTGCTCTAGACTGAGAAGGCTAATCTCTTTAAGCCTCATCTATTATCCAGGGGAGGGACAAAGGGAGAGTGGGATGGAGATGCTTTTCCTGCATTATTCTCTTCAGAGCCTAACTCGGAGATTTAGGAGCATCTCTCTGCACTGAGTGAAGGGACTGCCTTGGGCATGTAGCCCTTAGAAGGTTAAAATTTGCTTTTATAACCTTCTACCACATGCCCCTGGCAATGAACTGCAAGTATTAGGCTACACTGTCAAATAATGCATCAGACCACTGACGTCAGTTGAAAACACTTCGGCACAGCAGTTAGGGTTTTATCTCTCATCGACATTTCGATCCAGTTGAGTTCTAACTGGACACTTTGCTTGCAATTTCTGGCAAAAATAGTTTTCCACCTCACACTTGTGTTTGATGAGCACAGGTTTGTTTTCTAAACTCTCACTCATCATACTGACAAGACTTCCTCAAGGACTGGCTTAAAAGACATAGCCCAGGTCTTGCTTCTCTTTTTCCCCCACAAAGGGGAGAAGTTACAAAGGGAACTTGTGTCTGTAGTGAAATACTGTTCTCATAGACCACAAGATCTTGCAGTCTTTAAGGAATGCATGCACTGATTCAGCTAAACCTAATGTATAAACCTAGAATGAACAGAAGATGCATGTGTTCTTCAAATTCCTATCTAACCTTTCCCATTCTCACATTAATTCCTACTAAGAAAAAAATAACAAGGAACTTAATTTCTTTATGGTTACTTTGCCTGGCTCTCAGTGGTGTACCAATATATTTGGGTTTTCTTTTCTTGTAAGGCTTGCAGTGAATTGCCACTGGTAACAAACGAATGAGGTTGTCAAAAGCTACAACAAAACAGTTCTGCAATTTATATGGGCAGGATAGACTCTATCCAAAACATATTAAAAAGTACACAAGAAAAGATGTGAACCTCTTCATTTAGTGTCATGTAAGGAAAAAACCTGAATGAGAAATTAAAGATAACCCAGGAGAAAGAAGAGATGCAGAAAGAAACCTAATGGAAACCCATGTTATCCATGGCAGCAGAAGTGGGAAGCAATACACAGGTAAAGCCCAGTTAGTGAGTAATGGTTGTAAGGAAAAGACTGTTTTCCCCTTCTTTGTCATAACTTATTCAATAGTGCTTTGCACCAGGAAAGAGAAGTATTCTATTCTGCATACTTTGATCTGGAGTGAAGAAGTTCAAATTCGATTTATGATTTAAGGTATCCATGAGAAGTTCAGAAATTCAGTCCCACAGAAGAGAGAAAAAACCCACCAAGCTTGTGTTACTCCACATTTCAGGGCAGGGGATGCTGGGCTATCTTCTGTGCATCACTGACAGTTGATTTTCTGCCTGCTATTTTTCCTCCTGCTAGTCAATGGTCAATTTGCAGTTAGCTTTATTGACTTCTGGAAGTGTCAGTGGTTGGAAACAGCTGTTTGAAATCCATGGCGATCCCCAGCCCCATAGAAGAATTTAAATAGGTAAACTGCTGTGCAGTAATCCAGAAATTAGTAGGTGTAGTACATCATCTTCTATTATAGCTGTCACTCCTGGAGGGTCTTGGTGCAGTGCCAAAAGGCAGCCAGGCTGCACAGGAGACTGCACACCACAGAGCTTTCTGAAAGCACAGCTCCAAAACTGTGGGCAACTATCCCTGTGAGGCCCAGGCTTGGAGGTGCTGCCTGAGCACAGGCAAAAAGACACAGAAGGTGAGCAATTGCTCTATCAAGGGTTCATCCCAATCAACCTAGGGTGAAGTAGGATAGGTAGATGATTCCCAGTCACAAGAACTGTGCTATATTGACAGCCAGGATGCAATCAGATCCTGAACTGGGGGAAATTAACATGGATTAATGAATGGTGTAATTATTAAAGCAGAGAGAACCTGGCCTTCTTTTGTTAACACAGTGAACAACACATATGCATCGTCACTCTGACACGGAAGGATATCTGATGGCAAAATAGTTCTGTGCCAAGGTATACATACACAGAGTTCTCAATGTTCACACAAACATGTGTCTGTTCTGGCTTTACTGAAGCTGCTTATTTGCTCCTTGGGAGACAAGATGTAAAACATACAGGTGGCAGAGGATAGAGTTATGCACAGTGTACCTAGGCATCCTTGGAGTACAGCAAATACTCTAAGAGCAAAGGGAACAGGTGAATAGAAAGCCAGTTCTGAAAACAGGTTGGAAGTAGATCAAGGAAGAGAAGGCAGGACTGCAGCAACACTTGGCCTAGACACCTCACCAGTGTGATCTTCAAAGGGAGACAGCTTATTTTGGGACTGAAGTACTCATTCTTGCTCCCTCCCTTCTCCCCAAGATCGCTACCAATCTCTCCTACCAAGGCAAAGAGCACTGCTTTACTCTCTCCCAGTATACCAGGTGACAATGCAAAGCAGTTCAGCGCTTGCCACACAGGGAACTGAGTCATCCAGCAAGGCAGACAGCTACAGGGTAGAATTCCTAACAGCCACCAAAACGTTATCAATCCCTGCTTGCAAATAGGATACGCTGGATGCACTGCAATTGATGGGGAGCCAGAAGCACACATTGTTGAATGATTCAGACCTATAAGCTGAAGAAATGGGGGAATGAGCAGTTCTTACTCCATGACTGAGCTATCCTTTGAAGACAAGTTAGTAGCTGAGAATTCAGCTGGGGCCTTAAAAGGCTGAGGGGGTTAGTTCACTACCACCAGACCACAGGCAGAACTAGCTCTGAGGAAAAGCAACCAAAACAGTTGCTCTTACCCCGAGAAGCAGCTCAGGCCATTCAATACATAGTATGGAAGAGGCAATGGACCTGGGGATGTGTTGCTAGCTCTTACACACGACTTGTCTTCATAGCTATTAATTTCTACTTCTATAAAAACACCAGTGTCATTAGTTAACCAGCACACAGACAGGGAGCGGAAGGATAACTAGGCTCTAGCTGAGTGAGTTTTCAATGTGCGGTAGCTAAACAGACTTTGTAGAAAGAATGTTACTCACAAAAAGACTGAGCTAACAAAAATAGGTTCATGTTCCCATCCACTGAAAGAAAAAGCTCATAGCAATGATAGGAATCAGGATTATCGGGTAATTTAAGTAACTATGCAATTCCCTGACTGCTTCTCTGCAATTTCTGTAAAGTATCCAGCTTCTGGGTGGAAGCAGCATAAGACTGAATTCCTTAGGGAGTGGAGAGCACACAGAAGACAGAAGGAAATATAAAGAAATTAAGAGTGTTCAACAGCCTATGAAGCTAAATGCATGAGATATGTATCAATTGATTTTCACAGTATATTTGTGCACAAGGTCAAATTAAGATTGATTTCTCATGGAAGCACAATATCTGCTAATGGGTGCATCAATCTATACACACATAAATAAAACTGAACACTTAAGTATGCCTCATGTACCTCTTTCAGAGCACTAAGATACACAGCATATGTGACACCATGACCTACCTGCAGCACAAGATCTGCTTTACTGTGACTTTAGGGACTTAATCAAATGCTCAGCAAGCAGAAGCATCAAAACAGCGGAGAACAATGTATATGCAGAGTAAGGAGCAATATCACTGCTATCAGGCTTTGGTTTGTTTTTTTGCCACTGTAAAATATTGACTTATGCTTTAAAGAACCTGTTTGTGCTGTATCCTACTACTATCAATTCTATGCTCTTTCCAAGAACTGGCAAACAGGCTGTGGATGAACTTTCTTGGCCTACACTGTAGAGAGCATCATGTTCACAGAAGAAACTTCCAAGTGGCATCTGGAAAAGTTCAGTGCCCGACAGTGTTATGTCCCAAGAGCAGCGACTTCCTAACCCACAATTTGAAGCAGTGACTACTTCCAGGAATGGAGCTAGTTCTTACGTATTGATTTTAAACACTGCTGCTAATCATGTCTTACTTTGGGGCTAACAGGGGTCATTTTGGTGAACCTTTCCTGTGTTTCTGTTGGTTTCTTGTCTTGTTTTGCAAAGTTTTGAATTATTCATTATAAAAATAAGGAATGTTATAAAGAAGCTATTGAAATTACAGAAATTTCACTTTTATGCCTATATGCATGACAAGTTCTTGACTTTTCTCTTAGCAAAAGGGCAGAAGCTGACTTCACCTTGAGACAAGGGTCAAAGCCAACTTCTAACTGGCCCCTGTAATTGCTGTGTTGAGAATCAGTGTGGTTTTAACCTGCAATAAAAGAAATCCTGGCCAAAACCTCCGTTTCCTGCTGACTGTGACAGCAGGGAGTAGAGCAGCTCAGTTTTAGCCCTTGTCTTTCAGGCTTGTTATAAGTGTCAGGGGAAAAATGGATTCAGCTTTACTGTATTTGACTATGCTAATGGTCAAGCGCAGCCTTATCATCTAAGGACCCTTGGTAATAATAGGAGAGAGGTGACACTTTCAGATGGAATTTTATCCTACACTAGGGATGGAGCACATCATTCTCTGGGAGCATTTACCTCTTTGTGTAAATCAGTTTAAACTAACTCCTGACTTCAGGGTTGCTAAAACTAGAATGAGTATCACACTATTTTCATACTCCTCATACAGACCATGCTGGAAAATTAAAGCCACTATCACTTGAAGTGGCGAGATGACCTCAGATCATGGTCACAACTGGACATCTCAGTCCTACTATATGTTAATGGAAATCTTTCATGGGCCAGCAGATTAAGAGAATTTTAAACTAAATGCTCAGTGAGTTACAGATATAATATAACTCAATGAGTTATATTGTGTCTGTGTATATATATTATATACGTATATAGATGTATATTATATATATAATATATATATTATATACAGATATAATGTAACTCAGTGAGTTACAGAGTGAATATAAATGAAAAAAATCCTTGTAAATTGTACTTTTAAAATGCCTTTTTTCTTTAAACACAGTTCATCCAATCGTCTACAAACCACTTAAAATTTCTTCTAATTTAAAGTGTATGCAAGCTTCACTTGATTATCCTTGTTGCTCTTCATTCCAATGAAACATTACTCAAAGTGTGAATATTTTCAGTGTAGCTAAAATAATTTGGGGTAGCAGCACTACCCAGCATGGAGTTTGCAGTTAATTCCTTAGAAGAATATTCATCTAACACAACTAAAAGCATTGCACAGATGAAGCATACACACATTCTAGGGACAGATGTTCCTTACACTACAGAGTATCCTATGAGGCTGTTGTTAGCTAAGGATAATAGGCATAATTTTTGCTATTTCAGGAAAAAGCAATGAATGCTTTACATGTAGACACTCTGGAACTGTGCCTGAGTGACATGTAAGAATACCAACTGATGTCCCAGCAGAGAGGAGAAATTAAATGTGAACAGATGGACTAACTCAGCATTTTCCAGTAGTGAAAACCAAACGTGAAAGAAACCTGGCTGGCTACAGATGACAAAGCTTGTCTCAGGTCAGTCTCCAAGCAATAACAGCAGGCTCCTGATTTTTATGTCTCCCCCCTCCTTCAAATTAATCTTCTTCAGGAAGCTGGCATTTCAATGGGTTTGAAGCAGTCAAATAGCCTTCCCCCTCCTGGGGCTTCAGTTTCAAATCAAAATTCAGTGTACCACTTGCTAGACTTGTTGCATTCAGTCTACTCAAGAAAAACCAAGCCAATCCGCACAGGTTGCTATTTGTGCGCGCCAATATCATCTGGTTAGGAAAGGTCAGGGTAGAAGAAAAAGCTTTTGTAGGTCAGCCTTGAAGTGCCCTACAAGAGGTACATGCAGGTACTTCAACAACTCTTTTCAATATTGCCAGCTTCTAGAAGCTGATGAGCCACTACTTTTCTGAGCACTACATTTAAATAGACCATTAAAAACCCTTAACTGAAAACAAAGAAAATGAGCAAGAATACCCACCAAGCTCACTCTCACTTGCCACGCTCCCACAGCATAAAACCCTCAATTGTTTGCAACCTCCCAGTATCACAGTGAACCATACAAGGTGGGTGAAGGCACTGGGCAATAATAAGAAAATAGACAAAGTTGTTTGTTTTAGCTGGGAAGAAGAGTTCTGGGGAATCTGAAGCACCTTGGTCCTTCTATGTGAAATGAGCGAGTGTCAAAAAAGGTCATTAAAAAAATACCACTTCTCAGCTTTTTTACTTGTAATATTTTGAAATTTATTAGAATTTTAAATCCCAGTAGCTTGTTTTTTAGAGAACAAATGGCCTTAGTCACCCTCAATAGGTAGCAACCCTCCTGTTCAACTTATAGTTCTCTTCAAAAGCACTGAATTTTGAGAGAGAACAATTTTTGGTTTTCTTCCAGTTTTCAACACTATTACTAAATTAAAAGCTACTGTGAGGGTGGTGAGGCACTGGAACAGGTTGTCCAAAGAGTGGTAAATGCTCCATCCCTGGCAGTGCTCAAGGCCGAGTTATACAGAGCCTTGGGTGACATGGTTTAGTGTGAGATGTCCCTGCCCATGGCAGGGGGGGTGGAACTGAATGATCTTAAGGTCCTTTCCAACCCAAACTATTCCATGATTCTATGAGTCTATATTTACACAAAAAGGTTTTTATGAGACAAGTCAAGTGGGCAACGCAGGAAAGGAAGAATATGCAGTAGAGGTGGTAAGATTTTAAGTTTGTGACAGAACACATAGCTAAACTTAGATTAACTGAATTCCATCAAGCCTCTTGGAACTTACTGTCTTTTTCAGCAGGATAAATTAATTCTTAATGTCATATCCTTCTATTTCATCTGAAGTTTATAATCTATTCCTATGGGCCCTGTTGCCATTATGGAGGATTAACAGAAGCCTAAAAAGGAAAAGGTTCCATATTTGTTTACCCATAATAGTTGGTTGTTATTTATCTCTGTTTCCAGTGACACACGTGGTTCTGTACTTTTTCCTGGGGTTTGGATTATTTACGTAACCAGTCTCCACATAGATTCTTTCTCCCACAGCTACTGAAATACTCCTCCCAGCTGTGGGAACAATACCAAGATCAGCAAACCGTCAGTGGGCAGGCTGAGGGCAACTCACAGCCTCTAGACAGAAAATTGTTATAGAACCTTTTTCTATATACTGTGGTCTGCAATGACCAGAGTTAAAGGCAATTAGGGATCACGCTTTCCTCACTCTAGCTCTGTGTTTACCTAATGACTAGTGGAAGAGATTTGTAATTGACCTGGAACAGAAATCTATGATGAATGACCTACACGGGAGACTAATCTGTGTTCTAGGTTTCCTCATGCAACAACATGTGTATGCAAATTCATAGAATCATAGAATAGTTAGGGTTGGAAAGGACCTTAAGATCATCCAGATCCAATCCCCTTGCCATGAGCAGGGACACCTCCCACTAAACCATGCCAACCACCTTTAAGAAAGTGAACTGGGTTTGAAGTTAGAAGAAGCTGCATATAGGGTGAGCTGCTCTGCTGAGCTTCTTGTTGGCTGGTCTAAATAACAAGTAGAATCAATTTCACCAAAATGTCATCTTCTTTCACAGTGATTTTCCCTGATACAGTAAAGAGTGAAGCTGAACTCCTTTTAAGAAAGTAAGTATATTGTTATATCAAGGGATAAAAAACCCCATGAGCCTGGGAACTCTTGGCACCACTACAGGCGTGTAAGTAGACTGTTGAATATAGAATAAATACATGAAATGAAAAAGTAAAGCAGAATAGCAATCAAATAGAAGATGCTGATAGTAACTGAGATTTACCTATACTAAGAAATGCAAGATAGAACAGAACCAGAACTATAGTGTAACAGTAATGTAATTACCTTTATTGCAAAGCGTATCCCAGTCTAGCAATTTCATTGTAATTCTTGTCAATGAACATTAGATTGAATCACTGATGACGAGACCCATTAGCTAAAGACTAAATCAAAGTGTCAAACAGAATCAAAATTGTAAGTAGGGAAAATGCCACAGTGATATCGTTTAAAGGGTCTCTGACCAAAGAGCTGTGTACAAAGGAAAGTAAAGCACAAGCATATGCCGTTTAGATAATCAACCTTTAAAGTCCTCTCAGTCTGGTTTTCCCATCGTAAACTGTTCAAAGTTACTGGAGTCTGTAATACAGCACCTTGCCAACATGGGTGACCGCTTTCCTCAGCTATCCTTTACAGCACAGAAGGTTTCACCAGAGCAGGGAGGGAATTCTTATCCATTGAAGCTTCTAATTGGATCTAGGTGCCTTTAGTCAGGTTATTACAACTTGGCAATGACACAGGGTTTTGGAGATCCAGTTCTGTGTAAGCTGGGAAGGGACAGGCCCTGAAGAAGGGCTCCTGGGCTCCGATTCTTTCCCTGCTAAAACAGCATTTCCTCAGCCCTTGGTCAAGGCACCACAGTTGCGTCTTTCTCCCCTACATCTCCCTTTGGCTTTTCTGCTGTTCATAGTTTCTTATAAGAAACATGGCTGAGCAAAATAAAAGATCAGAGGCAAATAAACTGACTTCCTTCTAGTACCTTTACCTTTAACCGCTAAAGAAAGGGACACCAAGTGGTGTCAATCGGCCAAAACAGACTTTGATTTAGCTTTCAAAGGCATGTATGCTTCCAGTAACCTTTCAGTACTATTGATTCAGGTCTGCTTATTTTAGATACTTTTCTTAAGAAAACTTACATAAGAAATTTGCTTCTGCTGAGAATACTTCTTCTTCTCTCTAATAAAGTATTAGTAATGAAAAAGTAGACAAATGGGAAAGAGTATGCCCTTCCTTTGTTGGAGCCCTGCAGTAATTGTATTTGCTTATGTTAATTTTGCTTATGTAGCAAGGAGCACCATTGCAAGATAAATTTGTTTTGCAAGCTAGTTAATAAATACAGTACTGAGGTCTACGGTAAAGAGAGGACCATATTTCTCTGCAGGTGAAATGGTCTTGGATATTCTACTCAGACAGAGGGCCTTAGCTCTCATTAAACTTCACTTCTACAAAAAGAAACACATCATTTAAGATGGGTTATTACTCAATAGATTTAATTGAAAGATGGTGCATCACTGTTGCGGTCATCCTCTTGTTTCTTTAGAAGCAGCAGCATAGGAAAAAAACAAGTAGGAAAACAATTTTTTTTAATAGAAATTACTCTTAAATGAACTGAAGAGGAAGCAGTTGCCTGTTTTTTGATACTATTCATTATTTTACAGTCTTCTGTCCCATACATTATGAATTAAAGACCTCCTGAAGGCTAAGAAAAGAGACTGAAGATGCAGTCTGTGCATTCACGCAGAGATAGCTTACACCAGAGCTGTCATTAACTTATGCTTAGGCATAAGCCTTTAGTGCAATTGAGGATGTAAGTATTCATTGCCAGCATTGTTCTGGCAATGACAGACAATTGGGCTAAACTCAAAGGCCATCTACTTTGGTATAGAAGATACTTAGGTGGGACAAAGGAGAGTCATGTTGTAAAACTGGATGAGGCTGTGAAGTGTCATAAATATATTTGTCACCTCCATGCTACAGGGATTAAACAGTTAATCACAGTTAATTATTCATTTTGACTAATTCTTGCAGAATTGATGGCATAAACTCACCTTACAAAGTGTTTGGGTTTTGATGAGTGGGTGGGTATAGTTTTGTAATGAGGAATTCTTTGATTTCTCAAAAAAAATACTTTATTTTACTGTGCACAGGGAGGGGAAGAGAAACCTGCTTTACCTAACACAAAGGAATAACCAAAATTAAAACCTGGAAAATTAGATTTAAATATATATTAGTTTTAAATGGAGCACTTCATTAGTTTTAAGCCCTCTATTTTGTTTAAGAAAATCTTCAGAGAAGCTAAGTTCAGCTAAAAATAAACACATTCTTTAGTCTGAGAACAAAAACTAAAGCAGAAACTAGACTTTTTCCATTTTTGTCTCTTTTTCTCTTGTTTCCTTCCCTAAAATGCAGAGGCCAATGGAATAATAATGACATTTGCTAAAAGCACTATTGTCACCAGATTAGTCACTTGAAGAAGTTCTCATCAAAAAAATCCCTGATCATTAATTTGCTTTGTTCTAGTCACTGACACCTTTCACTGGCCTGTATGAAACCTCCCGTTGCCAGGAACATGCCAGCTACAGTCACTCAGATATTTATGCTTTCATTAAGAACATATTATACCAGCATCACTACAGATACATTTTCAGCTGTACTAGTAGCAAAGTAAAGATAAATCAGTGGAGCTGTAAAACCCAAGAGACTTAAAATTGCAAAGCTCACAAATAGTAGATTATGTTCAGTAAAATCACAATCAAACACCACTATGCCCCTGATTTCAAACAGTCCTGTTCCAGCTGTGCTCATTACTCCCTATTCATCACTGGTTCCCTTCTTTGAGGATTTTTAGGGACTGAAATTCTTAAACTGGTATTTATAACATCAATAAGAAAAACTAAGGAGAACAGTTCCCTAATACTGGGTCCTGAGCAGTTAGGCCAAAATCCATGCAGATGAAGCATTCCTTCCAACAGATTATCCTGTCAATACATTATTGAAGATAACACAAAAAGTTTTCAAAGCTCCAGCACTTCTTATCATTGAATAGCACTTCCCAATATCTTAGATTATGATCCATAATTTTCTATATTGCTTCTAAAGTACAGTTCACCACACCTATCCTTAGTTGACCGATAAAAACTACTGCATGAGTCTTTTGGCTTAGATTCATGAGGAACACCCAAGAAAACTGGGTTCAAGCAAGGTGTCTAATAATCCTGTAAAAAGCACGGGGAGGCTTTAGCACCTAGAAATGGATTAATAAGTCAGCAGCCTGGAGGAAAAAGAGGATGCAGGAAGCTGCTTAAACCATTTAATGCACTGAAAAAGAAAGAAGTGCTAACCATTCAAGACCCTGTCCTCTATGCACCCCAACCCTGATACGCTTACGCTTAGCCTAAAGTAGAAGCATGAGTTGGACTGGGTCCCACACTGTTTTTTTTGCACTTAACTCCTCCAGGCAGCCGTTCCCCTCTTTCCAGCAGCATTTGCTGTGCTTCGTTTAGGTTTTGAGAGAGCAATGCTGTGTTTACTCCGTTCTTCCCTCTCCACACCTGCAAGGACTTTCATCACCTTGTTATAAGCCAAGATGGGGTCTTCCCTTGGGAACTGAGAAATACAAGTTTGAATCTGTTTCAGCTGAAGAGGTTATCGATCCAGGCCTCCTACTTGACAATCACCAAGTGGACTGACCTGGTGTTACACAGGAAAAAGGGGGAGGGGGGAGGAATAAAGCAAGTACCAACAGCCTTTGTGCCCTATATGGAAATCAGTGCTAGCAGCACCCCACAATTTCACCTTCCTGTTACTGGGGCAGACAGCTTTGTGCCTATCCAACTAGTCTGAATGGAAGATGTTTAACCCGGCCACGCTGCCTGTGGATTTCTATAGGCCTAAAATTTAGGCAGAAACTAGAGCAGGATATAATATTTCTACCTCAACTGCACTATTATAACCAATGCACTTCTTCTTTTGGATCACCTTAATCCTTTAAAGCAAAGAAAGAAAACAAATTGCAGACCTATAAAATCTTATTTCTGATTCCCAGCAGGATTTGAAATTGCCTTATAGAAAATTAGACTGATGGATACCAGCCATTAATCCTTTTCAGCACAGAAAGTACTTTTCTCATACCGCCATGAAAAATTAACCATATCCTTTGAAAGAAGGAAGGACCTGAATAACAATCTGCACGTCAATCAGTCATGGCCATTAAGGAACAGCAGGTTCTCCTCCTCCCTGTGCTTGAACTCTGCTCATTGGACATTTTTCCTCAATGCGTGCAGTGACAGGTCACTGGATAATTTATTACTGGAAACTAATGGCAGCAGAGCAGCCCTTCACTTCTATTTTGGGACTGTCTGATTCAGGATGGTGTTAATTATCACAAGATAACCAGCTATACAAAAACCTCCTGACAAAAAAAGTGATGTGCGATAGAATGAGCAAGAGAGATACGATTAATGTGAAGGAATTGGTTAGGGACCAGCTCTCGAAGCATCCTCATGTGCTACCATAACATCTGAAAAAGAGCAGTGGGACTAACGGCAAAAAAGGAGCTCCTCAATGTTTCATCTTGTTACTGAAAATGAAATTTGTTTTGAATGCTTTCAAGTGGATGTTATAACCAGTCACAGCCAAGGTGTTGCTTATATACCATATAATATGAGTGAAAAACCTATGATTTGCCAGAGAACAAGCCTGTAAAGCAAGCTTTGCCTTTTGAGCAAAAATATGCCCTTTGAGCATGAATAAAAACAGTAAGCTAACATCTATGAGATAAAACAAACAACCATCACACAACATACAGTTTATAACTTCATATTCTACTATGGCAGGCTATGTGATCCTGCCTGGAGGTTTTTAACGACAGGATGAACAATCTTCTGCCAGGAATAGGAGACTTGTTTAATCCTGTCTTGGGCAGAGGATGGATCAAAAGACCTTCTGTGGTGCTAATGATCACAGCTCCTATAGCAAAAAGTGACCATTTTCTGACCTGGCCAGTAGGCAGGGGAAGAATATACATGCTTTCCCTTCTCATTTCTCTTTCAGGCAGAGCAGGCTGCTGCTTTAGATAAATATACTTGGAGAAACTGTCCCTGTATGCAGAGTTTGCCCTCTAGAGAGGGCTGAGGGCTGGAGGAAGGAAGCATTACCTTCCCCATTTTGTAGATTGGATGTTAGCTGGAAAGAGCAGAAGCCTTAGGGAGGGAAAAATTTAAGCTCTTATTTACAGCTGAAGCTTTGATATCCTCTTGACCTTACCTGCCTAGAGGTAGGCATGGGCCTCAATGCATTCTTGAATCAGGAGCTAACAGAACAAATGACTCATTTAACTCAAGGGAATCTATGGTACAGTCAGAATTGCAAACTGTGGACACAAGTTGTTGGGCTTTGAATCAGTGACAAATTTATCCTTTGCCTCTCTGTAATAGTGCAACAGGGTTGATGTTTATCTGACTTAACACAAGCCATGCTAAATACTATATCTACTATGGAACATTTAAATGCTGGATGGGGAAGAGGAGGCAAAGAAAAAGGCTGGGAGGGAGAAGAATTAGGGATGACATTTTCTGTCTTTTAAAAGTCTGACCTTTTGGAAATATCACTGTGTACATTTTAAATATTAATAAAGGCACTAGCTGTTAGAAGGCACAGGGCTGTTGTCGGGGGGTGACCTTTTATTGAAGTAAAAGAAAATTGACAGTTTTATTAGCCATAGAATACTGCAAACAGAAGCTACAGTAAAAAAGCAAGCAAAAAGCTGTCACTGTAATTAACTACACTCTGTAAATTAATCTGTGGATGTGGCTGTTTCTAAGTATTGCTGTGGGTCCCTCTGTATGTTAGCCCAGACTTACTAAACAGCTTCAGAGTGAAAAAAGATAGCATTTCCCATTTCAGTTGGTCCCATAGAAAACCACCGTGGCAGTGGGACAAAAATCAGTACGATCTTCATGATCACCACTTCTATGTGCCACTACAAGGCATCCCCCCCCTTAGCAAGGCTGGGCTAGAACACCTTTTCAAGCATTACCAACAGAAGCAGTAGAACAAGGAGCAGGCAGCTATTACATCAGACCTATTTTTGCTTCTCAGGACTTACAAATCTAATTAAAAATCCTTGCTCAAATGACCTAGACTTATTCAGACTAGAACTTTGGTGCTATATGACTAGGGAAAAGCAATTGCTTTACTGCTACCTCCCAAACTAGTCTTTTTACATTAAAACTAAACCAGCTGAATTAACTTCTTGTCTTCATTTTGCTGGTCATACTCTCCAGGGTTGAGCTGAATGTGACCTAAAGGCAGCTGATGCAGCACAGCTGTGTAACCTTGACTCAGACTTCTGAGAAACTTGTTAAGTTCTGAGAATGAGCTGTGAAAAACAAACAGAGTAGAGGCATCCAAGATAAGCAAAGTAAAACTGTAGGCAAAGGTAAGATTGCTCAGATAAGAGTTAGCAGCTCAAGGACTTCACAGAGAAAAAAAGCCACCAACATAAAAATGTATAAAGCCCCGCGGGGATAAAAACCAAAACAAAACCACACACACTAAAAAGAGACTTGGAAGTTGAAAGAACATCAAGGATCTCTATTCTAAAGAGGAGCAGAAATCCTTCCCCACGTGAATGAAGACTGCCTAGACAGTTCCTTTTATCCAGGCAAGGGTAACACGTTTATGAAGAGTTAACGCAGACTCTTCAGCTCCTAGTATGAACGAGGGAGCAGAGAAGGAAAGAAAAAAGAGAACAAAAGGATAGACCTTGCTTGTCCTTCAGGTAGGTATCTTTTACCAACAAACAAGTTGCTACATAACAGCCTTACACTTCACTATCATTTACTTCATGTGATAAGGTCTTTCATATATTTCAGCTCCATTCACTGTTATTTTCATTAGTTATGTTATAGTTTACACCTCAGAAAAAGCTGGATTTATAAGCTTTATCTAATGTAGTCACAAAGGGCAAAATCTGCCCTCCTTTATGTTACATTCTGCATATGGCATTTTAATGCATAGAATTTGGAGTTGGTGTGCATCCCATAAAGCCACCTGAGCCTGTTTTTGAGCACAGTCCCAGTACTAAGGCTAGTGGGAATGATGAGGACCTAGAAACAGTGAGCAGCACAGCATCCACTCTAGAGGGAAACAAGTCAGTCCTCATCTCTTTTTTACTTCCAGACAGCTAAGGACCAGCACACTCACCACAAAGCAGCTTTGCTTTGTAAGCAAAGGATGGAGGTTAATCTATAGATCCTGGGTTTTCCTACTGCACACACTGCGTATATACATGCAAAGGGACAACTAGAACAGAAAATAACCCTTTTTCTTTCTTAATGCAGGTATAATTTATGTTTTATTCCCACTTTTTCTTTTGGAATTACATTCTTTGTCTGGCAGAACATAGGCTGCATCTGTTCGGAGAAACAGGCAGGAAGGGAAAAGTTAAGCCTAAACCAAATATTTATTCTGAATGCCAGAATTTAATCAGCTAATTCACATAAAGACATCAACAGGAGATTGAGTACAAGCTAAAAATATGGTCAGGAAGTCAGGGGTAAATCAAATGGGAGAGAAAAGACAGTGGAGTAATTGCAAGGAGATTTATAAGTCTCTAACCTGGAAAATTAATCCAGGTAAGTTACTATTAGACACAAAGAATGCTAACAGTAATATAGAAACACTGTGAGACAGCATGCATCTACTCTCTTACTATATTGTTCTATTTAGAGGTGCCCAATTTCTCCTTCCTCTTTTCTCTGTGTTGATAAAGTTTAAGATGCCTTGAGGGCATTGTTGTATTACAACACTATGCAACACCCATGACAGACAGACACATCACTGCATTGAAACTGGGGACACAACTAGTGCATCTCAAGGAAAGGAGAGCTGGCACACACCGCTGACATGCGGCTGTTTAACAGTGCACAGGTCATACAGCTTCTGGGACAAAAGCTTCAACTGAAGGTGGGGTTAATGATTATTCTGGGGCCTACAAGGATATCAGAGAAGGACGCTTCATCAGTGACTGTAGTGATAGGACAAGGAGTGAGGGGTTTAAACTTAAACAGGAGAAGCTCAGGTTAGATATAAGGAAGAAGTTCTTTACTATGAGGGTGCTGAGGCACTGGCATAGGTTGCCCAAAGAAGTGGTAAATGCCCCATCCCTGGCAGTGTTCAAGGCCAGGTTGGACAGAGCCTTGAGCAACTTGGTCTTGTGCGAGGTGTCCCTGCCCATGGCAGGGGGGTGGAACTGGATGATCTTAACATCCTTTCCAACCCAAAACGTTCTATGATTCTGTGATGCTTGCTGATGTCAATGGAAACCATCCTCTTTGATGGTAGGCTCTAGACATACAATCCCTTCCTTCTCATACCCCCACTAGTATCCACACCAGAATTATTCAGAACCTGGTAGTTATCACAGCAGTGACATATCTCATATAAAAGAAAAGATATTTTTTATTATAAAAAAATAAGAAGCTAATAAGAAGCTAATGTTCTGTGGTGGTTTCACTAAACTCCAGCTGAATTAAATGTCTTTTCTCAAGGCAGAATAATAAATGTTCAGAAAGTTATCAAAGTTCAGAAAGCTCCAATGTGAAGGACAGTTATTTAGGGATGTAAGGGAGAAATAGACTAAATGTAACATTATTTTGTGAAAATGGGAATGAAAACCTTCACAAAACCAAGTTGCTATGACAAGATTCCTTGATTAATTTATGTGAAAGATTCCTTATCCTCAGAGGTCTTGAAGACTCAGAGTAGGCTGGGGAGCATCCTTTTGTAGAAAGGAATAAACTTCTTTGATTGAGAACACCTACAGTTCAATCATTGCAACAAAACTCACACAGCCTGTCTGTAACTAACGCTGATTACTTTGAGTCATGGACAGGCAATAATCTCTTCTGAGCGCTTTCCATTCCAATCTGTATATTTGCACTTAAGTAACAATAGCAAAACCCAAATTACTGGTCTTTAATACTGCATTTTTCCTTTGGTATCAGGAAAATTATTCAGTTTTGTGGTTTCCTATTTGGGAGATGCAAGGAATGACTTGGGGATAGAAGTCTAATGGGCAAATCAATTTCTCTCCTTTGCTTTCAAGAAGGATTTCAATTCCCCATCCCTGGCATTTGTAGCTACCTTGAAGTTGAAAAGGAGGTTTTTGCTGAACTGCAGCCTAGGGAAACTCCTCAGTATATATGAAAAGTGAAGTTAGTCTCTAGGGAAATGGCTAGAGATTTCAGCTTTTTGTCCAGAGATCTGAAGGTACGAAACATCAAACAGACATGAAACACTCAACAGATACTCCAGCAGAGAGTAAAAAAGCATTATATCCAGCCTATGATATAATACCTTTTTAATGCACTCTTGTCTACAAAATCACTTCCTGTGGATCTATTCATGCCTGTGCAAAGACCCTGCACTAGAGTCCGATACACCACTAAACCCTCAGGATTACTTCCATGACCAAAAGTCAGAGAATTTTACTTCTGGGATGCTCAGCATTTGGTATAAATCAGAATTACAATTTCAATGAAAATGAAAGTTTGGAGCAAAATACATCATCCATCAAAACTATATCCAGGATACCTGAGGAGTGAGACAGGAAAATATGCAAATGCCTAACGGTACACACAAGACCACAATTAGCTGCTAAAAATAAGTTGTCCTTTCAGAAGAAGTAATAACTGGCACATACTCAGAAATCTGGTTTTGTCACCAGCTCAGCACACCAAAGGGTAGGCAAAGATCTGGGGAAAATGTGTTTGCCTCCCCCAATCTGAGGTATTTGTTCACAGTAGAAAAAGGAAGCTTATTTTCTTTAAAAACTAGTATTAAAATAGGTCTTCACAATAAAGATCATTTTGTCATGTTCCTGATTCAGCTAAAATATTATCTGGTCTCAGCAGAAGTCTTAATATTTGAATTAGCCACCTTCTTCCTTTTGAACTGCAAGGAGGTTACATGAAACCAAACAACTGTCGCAGGGCACAGAGAAAGTAATCCAGATAAACAGGAGGAGAGTAGAAAGCCTGGAGATGAGAGAAAGGGAAGGATAAGTCTTTTCATTAGTTTTTAAGAAATCACATAGAATTTACAGAGCACGTTGCATCTGGAGGGATGTGAAGGTGTTTGGCATAGTCTGGAGATAGCAAAAAATATCCAGGCCAACATTTGGAAGTCAAAGTTGGCATTTTAATCAACAGTCTGTTCTGTCTGTGCACATGCATTTCCTGAGCGTGTTTCCTGCCTCTACCAGAACATGGCGCAAGCAGCTTGTGCTTGCACCAGAAAGACGAGTGGGAAAAAGACATTGTAAGCATATGGTAAGCTGGGTTGGCTCCATGACAAATAAACTGTATGTTATCAGGCAAGGATGAAGAAGAAACAGAGAAGATACTCAGGCCTGTTGGCTCAAAAAGTTACAGCCAGCTGTTACCAGTCAGCATTTATTTATTTATTTACCTTTATATTTCCTGCCATTCTGTGTTCAGTAAATAAGAGCCTTAAATCCCCAGTGCTTTCAGTATGGTGCCTTTCAGCATGACAGTTCCCAGTCCTGGCCAGAGAGCATTAGCAGGTTTTTGTCTCCTAAAACACAAGTCTGCACTGAGGTTAACAGGCTCTGCGGAGCTACCACACCACTCACTTTCTTGCCTTTCAGCATTAGAGTAGATTCATTTTCTGTAGTCATTTTATGGAGCATCACTATGTACAAAGATTATTGCCTAAATCGCTTTTCGCTTTGATTTAGTGGAAGAAAGATAGTCCAGTGACTTGAGCTGCAGATATTCTATACGATTGAGTTATTGAGAGTCTGGGGCCCTCATTTATCTTCATTTTTCTTGAAGATAACAAGAGGCATACTTCAGCTAGGTCTATAACCCTTCAAGGCTCCTTTTATATGCAATAGAAAGCAGGCTGAATTATGTTAAGGTAGTGATTTCCCCTCTGACAACACTGAAAGCTGACTTTGGTATCTTTAAAGTTAAATGAGAAGCTGAAGCTT
Source organism: Coracopsis vasa (assembly GCA_026283785.1). Classification (NCBI taxonomy): domain Eukaryota; kingdom Metazoa; phylum Chordata; class Aves; order Psittaciformes; family Psittacidae; genus Coracopsis; species Coracopsis vasa. The sequence goes on along the minus strand of JANHGB010035881.1, from coordinate 4,971 downwards.
CACTTCCAAGGGTATAACAGTAGTTTCCTCCCTTTGAGGATATTACTTAGAGATCACAACAAGATTCAAACACTGTGGTCTTCCAGGAATGTATATGATGGTGAAACAAGCCTTATAAACACCATTCAGCATCATCTAAATCTACATTAAGTTTTGTGCTTAACTGCAGATATGTTAGTTGACTCATTTGGAAAACTTTGAGTAGGACAACCCTGGAACAGAGGAGCTCCTTTTGACTGAAAGCTGTGAGACAAATGCACCAGTTTTACCCAGTGATTTAAGTTACACCAGCAGTGATTTAAATCTCTGTATAGATAGAATTCTCATTAAACGACTTTTGGAACCAGTCTGTTATGGTGTAATGGCAGCTTCAATTTGAAATATCACAGTTCAGGGTTTGTTTACATGGAGATGTGTATAGCTCAAGTGGAGACAATGCAGAAGAGAGTTAGGAAATAATCAGAGACCTGGAAAACATGAGCTACAGAACTGGATTTGATGAACCTGCATTAAAAAAAATTAATAGAAATAGGGAGAATATGGTAATACTCTTCAAGCATTCAAAGGACACCTGCCAAAGGAGTACACACTGGTAGATCAAAGAAGGAAGAAACCTGAATTACAGCAAAGACTGCTTTCCAGAGTCCAAGATGCACATTCCTCCTACCAACTCATTCAGAAATACATTCTTCCTTTCCCTCATTCTTCCACTATTCAAACACTATAAAAGTCACAAACCCTTCAGTAAGTTAGGTTTTATATTTTACTGAAAGTATTTTTATCAATGGGACAGATGTAACTGCAGGGAGATAGTTACAAACTCTAGCCTTCGTGTCCGGGAAGTATACTGACAAAACAGATTTTCATAGAGAGCAAGAAACAATTTCAAACCAAGTTTCAATCAATAGCATGCTACACTGGGAAGCCTTTTCAAAGGTGGTTTGGAAGTTCTCTTAATTTTTCTTAATTCAAGAAAAGATTAAATAAGATGGAAAACCCAAAATCACATCTCTCGTGAGTATTCACGTCATAAATACTTGACACAGGTTTTCAATTTACTTTCAAGTAAATACTTGAAAGAGTTCACAGTGTATTTGAAGGTTAGTTGTTAGTGCTTCCTGCATATACATTTCATCTGGAGCTTAAGATATTGTTTATAGTTCCGATTATTTCTATACTTCTGCTTTCTTGCACCATGTGCAACAAGTGCTTAGAAAGTAATACACGCACAAATAGATGTCTCTATGTAACCACATGCAATCCCTGATGGCCAGTGGAGCACACATCAGTGCTACACATGAGTGCAGAAACAGATGCCTGAGGCTGTGGATTCAGGAGGACATGGAAATGGACTTCAGCTTTTGAAAGCTGTTCTTGTAGCATATCAATGCACAACTTGCACAAGGAATTCTCCCTTACATCACGTTGTCAGATTTACTTTCTGTCCCATACAAACTCCGAAGGAAAAGAGACATCAGCAAGCGCTGATGCAACTGCTTGCAAATTTGACTGAGCTACTGGCAAGCAACTGATCTTCAAGGAAGAGGTTCTTACCTGAAGCCAGTCCCAAGCCACTGCTTAATGTGATATATTCAGACTTTGCCCAATGGGGCAAATTCATACAGCAATTCAAACATAAAATCAAAGAAATGGGGAGTAGGAAAAAGCAGACACCACCACCACAGTGTTAAGGCTTTTTACTTCAAGGCCAGCTTTGCCTCCAGAGCTACTTGATGGTTTTTTCTAAGCAATATTGCAAGGAAAGATTGGAAACAATCTGCAAGTTTATGAAGAGGCATTTGTATAAAGATGTAACAGGGAGGCAAACACAGTTAAACAAGTCCTTTTTTTCCTGCTAGATAAGGAGGCTGGAGGACAGCACTCAGCAATCCTATGTAATCACAAAGGCCTGCAACTTCAAACCAGCTAACTCCTGTGTATGACAGTCACCTACTGACTAAAGAAATGCCTAGAAGCTTCATGTCTAAGCCTGAAATCAGCTGTTAGAAGAAACAGTATTTCACTTTAGTATAAATGAGACATACATCTGTATTTCTGCTGAATTCTGTGTTCACGCTCCTGTGCTATGATTGTTCTCAGTCTTCTCTTCCCTCAGGAAGTGTAAGAAACTAAGTAAGCCTAATAACAGTTTATTTTATAAAAAGATTGGCTGACACTCTCTCTGCCCAAATACTTTCTCTTTGGTCTACTCGAACAGAAGGAGTAGAATGCACTTTAGGGGAATCCAGAGGACAGGACTACAGCTATGCTGTGGAGGGCTGATATACTGACTAAAACTCAGGCATAGGGGATGGATGCTTGATTCCTAGTTCAATAACAGACTTGACAATTTGTTAATATGTGGCCAGATGGTATATTCCAGACAGCTGCAAATGCGTGGGTGTAGAACAGACTGAATCCTATGTTAGTGGAGATCTGAGCCTCTGTAAGCAACACCTACTGAAAGGTAGGGAAAAATGCATCCAGATGTGGATTTTGTGCCCAAGGCCCAAAAAATAGCCAAAACAGGTGATTAGGGGAAGCATGTACCTGTCACTACCTAATAAATGAGTATTCCCTCCCCTCCCAGAGCCCTCTGTCACCATTTGCACAGCAATGAAAATATCTTCGCAAACTTTTTTGCCTCTTCAGACAGCAAACATTATAAATATGATGTGCAGTTAGACATAATCTAAATGCACGTATCCATTAGGTTCCAATTTTACTTGCACCATGATAAACAAGTAATATAATAATTATTAACACTTTTGCCAAACTACATTTCTGGAGTCTTTACTTAAACAAGCACCATAGTTATAGCATATTTATAGGTCTTATAGCAGCCCTCCAGTATCTGAAGGGGCGCTATAGGGATGCTGGGCAGGGACTCTTCATTAGGGACTGTAGTGACAGGACAAGGGGTAACGGGTTAAAACTTAAAAAGGGGAAGTTTAGATTGGATATAAGAAAGAAGTTCTTTACTGTGAGGGTGGTGAGGCACTGGAATGGGTTGCCCAGGGAAGTTGTGAATGTTCCATCAGTGGCAGTGTTCAAGGCCAGGTTGGAGAGAGCCTTGAGTGGCATGGTTTAGTGTGAGGTGTCCCTGCCCATGGCAAGGGGTTGGAAATAGACGATCTTAAGGTCCTTTCCAACCCTAACTATTCTATGATTCAATGTAGCAACTACAGTAGAATGTTTTTCTGCCTTTGTTGGTTCCTAGATCTCTCCCAAATGGAGAACTGTGCAATGAATCTCAGCCTGCTGACGGGAGACCAGATGTTCCTTCTTATTGTTTGGAGGTTTGTTGAAAATAGCAGTCATCAGAAGCTGTGAAACATAAGATGAACTGGTAAACTATTTGAAATAAGAGGGTGTTATTGAGCTGGTGTGGAAAATCCTTTAGAGTCCACTAAATGCATTATGGATTGTAAAGGAGCATCAATTTCAGAATTTCTATTTCTTCAATGTGAGAGAAAAATCCATACACCTGAAGAGGTGGTTAGTTCATTAGCCTTCCATTCTGAGAGTGAAAACTCTCTTATGTAAGGGATTTTGTTTTGTTTTTAATGCTTAGCAATTACTTCTGGAGGTGGTCAAGTGTTTAGCATTGATCCTCTTACCAGCTTTTCTAGTCAGTTGCTTTGTGAATTTCCAATTACTTTTGGCCTGCTTTTTCACAGTTGGGAAGGACTTACTGTTCCTGTTAATAGCAATTACATAGTTTGTATCTTTAGCAAATACAGCTATGCACAATGTAATGTGGGGTTATTGACCCAAAATGTTATGACTTCAGTTAGAATGTATTGTTCCAGGACTTGCAGAAGGAGCTATGTCAAAGTAAACTATGTTCTGCTTAACACTCACAGAATGCCATGCACAGATGGATGAATGTGTAAACTTGTTTTTCCTTTAATATTGAACTTGATCGTTGCAGCCTTAATTTTGTGTTTTATTAAGAACTGTGTATTCTACACAATTTAAAATGGCTTTGTAAGGGTTTTTACTAGAGGACGCTACTGTTATTGAATGACATTTTTTCTTTCTAGTTATGAAGTGCAGGGTTGGTGGTTTGGTTTCAGGTAGGCATGTTGAGCTGAATCTTTAGGAAGATTCTGACTTGGAGTATGTATGAAGCTGGTGTTACTTATGCCCAATTGCTGAAGTGCTTTATAATGTTAGTAAGGATACAAATAAGCCACTACAAAAATGAAAAAGGTTTGCTTTGTATTTGATCCAGTTGGTGCCAGCCATCTGCTCTTTCTTTCCTCCACTGAAATCCCTTTGGCTAGAATAAGGAGACTGGGTAGGTGTCTGCCAGGTAACTGGCAGGGAGCGCTAAATATGGCAGCCTGGAGAGTGCTCTGATTAATTAAAGATTAAGAAATCAAGTGCTTTCTGTGCCCGTTGATTCTTTAAACCTTGTTGATTTCCACCATGTGCTGATCATGCTTGCCTGAATTTTTCAGTGTTCCTACCCCCAGGACTAACTAGTAGGATTTGCTCAGCTGCAGTGTTCTAATGCCCAACAGCTCCAGTCATGGTGGAGAGCTAAATGTACCTTGTCACAGACCAGCACAGTAAAAAGATCCTGCTATGTTCAAGTGCCCATAAAACTTCTTAAAAGACATAATTTTAGAAATTTGAACTGAAGTCCTATCCATGCTGTTAAAGACAGACTGCTTGAGTAGATTTAGAACAGATCAGCTCAGTCCATACAGGCATCTGTCTGTGTGGTGCTGTGGGCAAATCAAGATCAGCACTGCTTCAGCTTAGATCATAGAATCATAGAATAATTAGGGTTAGAAAGGACCTTAAGATCATCTAGTTCCAACCCCTGTGCCATGGGCAGGGACACCTCCCAGTAAACCGTGCCACCCAAGGCTCTGTCCAGCCTAGCCTTAAACACCACCACGGATGGAGCATTCACAGCTTCCCTGGGCAACCCATTCCAGTGCCTCACCACCCTAACAG